>VYZX01019867.1:3933-34832 GCA_013401335.1 Brachypteracias leptosomus | reverse complement strand
ACACAGGCCAAAGGTACTTGGAGTCTGTTGATGCAATTGCCATTCTGAACTTAACTATAAATTAAAAAGCTTACTTCAAAGCATTCACATAAACATCTCTAGCAGGTGGAATGGAAATGAATGCCAGGGTAAACAAGTGTCCAGCTGACCAGGCCACATGCAGATTAAACAAAGGCTTACTTGGCCCTGCCAGCTGCCCTTTTATAGATCTGTGTAACATCCATGCCTTTTTACTCAGAATTTCTTTCCTCTCAGTGCTCCTTCCAGTGGAGTTTCAGTAATGTCCCAACCATTAGAACCTGCATTGTGACTGCTGCTCCATGCCCTGCAGTCTTTAAGCTACCAAAGAAGTCCAATTTTCTAACACACCTTTGAGAAATGAAATGGATTATCTGCCCAGTTCAGTTTGCCATTCAAGAGAGGTTAATGTCCAGCACTTTCACAACACTGCCATGTTTATGACTAACTACTGAGTACTAAACTAGACATAATATCCCCATCTCCTGTGACAATGAGGCTTTACTGTGAAACAGAGGTAAAGCTGATGTCCTCTGCCCAGGAAACTCATTGTCCTTTACCATCTATGGGGACAGGCACAGAATTCATCCAGCCACAGTGGGCAGAACAAGGTTTCTAGGAATTGCTGTGATTTAAAGCAGGTTTTTGTCCCTATGTTTCTTTATAGGCCATGGCCACTCACTGCCTGATTACCTGATGTAATCAGTTTTGGAATCAGCATGCCATCACAAATGTCTGTTATGTACTTAGCTGCCCTTATTTCTCAAAAACATAAGTGCAGGATAATAATGTAAATGTTCAGTTTACATTAGTGAGCCATACAGTCTGCCTTTTGGTCATCTTTGATCTTATCATTATTCACATTTCTGCCCCCCCTCCCGAGCATAAACCACCCCCACTGTAAGTATACAAACAAACCACACTGACCCCTCTGGCACGTCACACCCATTGTACATTTCTACTGCCTTTTCTGAAACCTCTAAATGCTGCAATAATAAAAATAACAACCCCAGCAGGGTAAATGAGAAGCATTCAATCTAACAGACAGACAATAACAGAAGAGGAAAACAAAGTGAGTTAAATTATCTTCTCCTCCAGCCCTCTATTATGGTTTGCCTCGAGTTCTTGAATATTTGAAAGTCAAAATAAAAATGTGAACTGTAACCATATAGTTGACTAGTAATTTATATTTCAGAAGCCTGACTCTGGCATACCTGACACTCACTTGGAGCTCACAGCACTGAAATCCTTGCCAGAGGAAATACCAGTAATTGCTTAGTGCACAGCCCAGATATTCCAACTGACGCACTCCTTGGCTGTAAAACACTCCGTAACACAACTCACTGAAGTACATCACAGCAGTAAAGCATAAGGTCTGACCTAACAGCAAAATAAAATACTTCAGCACACTTCAGTCTGAGGAGTCTGCACCATAATATCGGACCAAATTTCACTGCTCCTTTTCTTTTAACTGATGTTTATCTCAATTAGAGGAGCACATGCAGTCCCACCACAGGCATTGCACTGAAGTAACACAACACAGAAACAAAAGGCTGGAGAAATACTTAGAGACAATCGATACATTATGCAAATAATACCACTAATTACCATTATTGATTATGGTCCTTTATGAATCTTAAAATCTGCTTATATAACATCCTTCTCACCTGCCAGTCGTCTGTCTCTCGTGTTTTTCCAGATAACATCCAAGGCTCTAGCAGTGGAGTCCCTGATATGATCACTAAATGATCTTCTCAGAGGGGCTTTCACTGGGTGATGCATAATGCAGATCGATCACACATCCAGAGTCAAACGGCTCTTGCTTGGCCCCAGGAAAAAGGGCATTCTTTGCCTGGGGATCTGTCTGAATTTCTCCTCGCCAGGCTGGCAGGTTGTTACTTTATATAATTTGTCATCAGCCCTGTGGAGCTTTTCCTTGAAGAGTCAGGCATTGCAGTTCTCACTGCGGATGCAGGAAAGCTCAGACTGCAGCCAGCCTACTGGAAAGCTGCCAAAATCTTACATCTGGAACAGTTTACAAATGAGCTAACGATACAGTCATTTAGATTTGGAGCTTTACTTGTGGATATCTATAGGATTCTAGCTTCCTGTTTAATCAAATAACTTACCAGGCACATACTTGCATGCTCATTTATTAGGATAATATTTCCCTGCTTAACTGATATTTCAGGTAATCTTTCATGTTTTGACATGAAAAAGGTAAAATATAGAAAGGAGATAAAATAATTCTAAGTATCTGCAGTTCAGGTATTCTATTATGTTACCATGTTTTTCTTGCACATTGCCCTATCTGTGGCACAAAAGAGGGCCTGATTCTGAGTTCCTTGTATGTAGTACTTCATGCCAATGCAGTAATGAAGGGATGGAAATACAGAAATGAGAGGGAAAAAAGAGAGGAGAAAAAAGGGGAGGGAACTAGGCCCCTGCATCTTTGCTGAATGGAAAGATAAGGTCCCAGATGTAAAAAGTTTATGCATGTAACTGAGATTAATAGCCACAGTAAATGAAGCCATTTGACCTTGATTATTTTGACCTTTTTAATTGTTTATGGTGTCCTGTGGCTTCCTTGAGGGGGAGAGGGAGGAATAAAGGGGTAGCTGAGACTCTCTTTCCCTTCCTAGTACTAATTATGGTAATGGTTGAAGAGGTGAGAGATCCCAGCCTAAAAACCTAATCGCCTTTGTTACCAGGGAGAGCAGGACTGTTGAATAAAGTTGTCTTCATGTGTAATTCAAGGTGGAGTCCTTCATTTTTACATGGAACTACATGTAAACTGTAGGAACTACAGCTGATAAAGTCAGATACCTTTACTTCCTTGAGAAGTATTATGTTATCATTAAAATTGATTATTTGATTGATTGATTAACTGCTCACAAGGTTGGCACACACAGATCACATTACAGAATCGCAAGTTTCAGCATGTGGATTTCCACTCCTTTTGAATTCTTTCCTAAGAACAAAACCGTTTTTCTTTTCATTCTATATTAGATAATTTATTTCACACTTTCTTGTAACTTTTTTCGGTGCCTTCTCAGTTCCCTTCATTTTTACTAGTCTGCATTTTCTTTAAGACAAATCATGATCTCATTCTGACAATGAAAAGAAATTTATGGGATTTGTAATAATGTAAATAAGGGAATAATTGGCTCATCATCTATTTAATGCAGATCATAATTTCTTTCCATCTAGGCCTTTGTCTTTTATCTTTATAGAGCATCTGCAAACACATGTCTTGTGTGCATCTTTGAACAAAACTGAGGGCAGCAAGAAATCCCTACAGTTTGGAGTTGCTTTCCTCGTTATACTCCTCCTACTTTTTGAGGCTGGATGGAGAAAGAAGCAGCCAACTCTCTAGAGAAATTTAATACGATTACACACTCTTGAAATGCGTGGTGGTTTTTTTTTTGCTATTCTGGCAAAAATTCCTCATAGGGCAAATGACAATGCCTGTATAAGCAAATGCTGATGTGATGATCAGAGTGCAATTTATCTACTTTGAAACACATACACCCTGTTCAGGTGATATCTGCTGTTTTTTCTATTAGTGACCAGCTCAGAAGAGCACTAGTTCATTTTTAAATGAGGACACAGTAAACAATACCTAAATCTGGAGCTGAATGTGTTTACCTCTGTATTTCAGGAGAGTACCACTGCCAGAGAAGAACAGACAGCAATGAGGGACAAGGCAGTCTCAGTAGATTCTTAAGTACCAGTGGCTATGTCTACTTTACCAACACCATGGCTGAAAAGAGTGAATTTATAGAGCAAAATAAATGGTACCAAGGTTCTGACACATCTTGAGATGGAGTTACATTGAACTAGGTCTACTTCGGTCTCATGAATGCCACATGAACTGACTGAATCCTCACCAGGGGTTGGAGATCATTGGCAGATCACCAGGGTGCATCTTATGGCTTAGTTTCATCTGAAAGCCATCCAGTTCGTATGGTCCAAGATTGACTGGAGATATGAACCAAAGAGTGATGTTGAGAGTTCCATTCCAAAAATGTATGCCTGGTCCAGGCTAAAATGTCAATAAAAATGCACTGACCATTATCGATTTTAGCAACTAAACAAACTTTATAAAATTTTAAAAAGGCAATATATATATATTGCTAATCAGGGTTTAATTCTTTGAGAGTTATTGTGGATTCTGTTACACATATAGACATACCACAGCTCAAAATATTTAAAACAATTGGTGCACCCAGTTCAATGAAATGGACTGGAAAATGTCAGAATGACCCAACAAAAAGCAAAAGAAGAGTAAAGATAAACTGTAACAAAGCAAGGGAAGATGGATAAGGGATTCTCCTTATCTGATGTTACAACACATAAAAATGGATAATCTAAGTAAGATTGTGTAAATAATTTAATTAAACGTCAGAAAATTCTTAACGAACCATGGACAGGAGAACAATTAGGTATAGGTAGGCTAGAAATATGGATAGAAAGTAAAAGGACATGAATTTTAGGAAATTAATAAGGACCAAGAGATCTAATGGGAAAGGCAGCTAAAAGCAAATATATACAATCAAAGAAGGAAATTTGAGGTCTGTGACATTCACTATAGTCATAAAATGAGATAAGAGTTTGCCATGCAGTATAAAAGAATAAAATGATTTAAAATCATGTTAAAAGGAGGCGTTAGGGCAGAGCTGTGCTTCAGTCTCGATTCTTTTGTAATTTAAATAACATCCCTTGTGGAAGAATGCACTCAGTTTTGGTCTGGACCTCTCAAAACCCAAAATATGCTGAAAAGGCATCCACAATACCCAGTGTGCTGGGATACTGGCAATTGGTGACAGCAGGGCCATGGTGGCAGTGGCTCTTAGTTTTGTGCTGGGAAACACTGTGAGTTCAGGGGAAAGTTGCTGAGCTGCCAGGGTCACTGTGCCATTATCTGACACTCATGCTGAGAGCCCTATGCTGCATCTCAGGCAAGCTCCTCCAGCGTTGCCAGACAAGCGTCTGAGTTTGGAGAAATGTTACTGCCCAAATGACATCTGCTCATGTAGAGATGTTTTCCCTTTCTGCTCAGACATATTCCCTCTCCCCTTGCAGGTGTATCTGAATGTGGGGAGACATCTACCTCAATCACATACCTGCAGTAACCTCCAGATTGCTTGTATGAAAAAGCTTTCCCCATTTCTTTGGTAATCTCATGCTCACAATCTGAACTGCAAGAGGATGCTACTAGTGCCAAGTACACATGTATAGACCTCAGCTGGTGAATCTCTGACGTCGGTCAACATGAATGAATTAATTCGTTTTTGGGGATCGGTGTTAATCCAAACAGTAAAAATGGAGCACTTGGAAAGACATTAAAGGAAAAATGGTTTAATGGTGAGATTTATGGACTGGCAAAGAAAATGGCAAAATGTTTTGCTACTCTTTTCAAAAAATGTACTGGAAAATCTCCTGAAAACAAATAACTTCCTTTAGCTGGGAAATGGTGTATACACCCTTCCATATGTTACACCTACAATTAAATTAGTTGTGTACAGGCACTACAGCAGAATGCATGCAATAACAAGCAAGTCCTAATCCCCTAACCAATATCTAGGTAAATTTTATGGTGCTGCTCTATCTCTTGAAATTGCTCTATCTCAAAGAAATTCTTATACTCAAAGGGAAACTGGATGGGTCAGCAAAGATATGTGCTGGACTAAAAATATGCTGGAAATCTAGAGGAGAGGGGTCTGCTGCTGACAAGAGGGAAATGCAGCAGCCAGTGTTCCAAGAGAAAAGTTCCAGGAAAGAGGAAGCCATGCACACATGTGGAGGAACATGCATGCCCAGGGAAGAGACTCTGTGGAATTCCAGAGGCAAATATTTATAGGGGTCAGATCCCTACCTGCTCGCCCAGCCAGCTTGGAGCCAGGTGAAGCCCTGCCCTCCCAGTGCTCCCACCAGTCAAGAAGGGCCCTGCCATCACTGCTGCCAGGATAGCATCTTTCCCGTTACCCAGGCCTAGCCTGCCTCTGGCTGCAGCAGCTGACTTCTCCCAGTTCTCTTTTCAGAAATATTTTTAGAAATGTCTTGTCAATATAAGCAATCTGTGCCTCTTCAATCTTCCTCTCAAGGCTGTATCTACTTGCTTATAAAGTGCTGCTCATCATTTTTAAACACATCATTCTTAAAGTAGTTGAGGGCAGAAAGCAGAGGGTAATTCCTTATAGCCTTATGACTCCTCAGCAATTCAAGCTGAAGGATCTAAGCTTGTCAAACTTATCTGTTTTCTGTCCTTTAGTGGTTCTGTCCATACTTTGGTCTGCAAAGATAACATAAAAGATCCTTTTTCTTCTTTAAGGCAAAGAGCAGACAGAATGCATCAGGCACAAGGACAGGAATGGTGATCTCATTTGTAGTTCTGGCAACATCCAGCTCCTGGAAGTAAACAGTTATGCAAGCTTCACTCTCTTCAGGCTTGCTCAAAAAGCATCAACTTCCCTTCTGACTGCTAACAAATGTGAAAATTCTTATGTTTATCTCTGGTTCATCTATGTGATTCTGGCCCCTTGGGTCTGGAAGGATGTATGCATCGCCAGACAGAGACATAATTTTTCAAATGTGCTGCCAGTTTGAGCTTTTCTGTGACTTCTGTACAGGCTGTGACAAATGGTATGGCAAATTCAGACTGTCTTCTCTGAATGGTCTATGCAGCTTGCTTGATCTGATGAATGCAACCATCTTTCCCCTTGTTACAGAAAAAGAAAGGCAATACCATAACTCTCCAAAAGTATCACAAAACAAAAAAATGATTCAGAATAAAAATTTTAAGTTTAATTAAAAACGCCTGCTGGGAACATAGCATGTGTCATTGTTTCATCTCTCAGCAGATGTCTCCAAATGCTATCTAGGAGACCAGACTAGGAAGGGACCCCTTTGAATTTTGACTTTGACATGTGTTGCTTTCCAAAAGAAAATCTGGTGCTGTAATATCTGCAGTATCTGAGAAATCTGATACGTATCAGATCTTTAGACAAGAAGAGCAGACTGTAAAGATTTGGAGAAATTCCTATTGAAAGACAGGCAAATAAAATGTACTTTGTTGAAACAGAAAAGTTTCAATAGAAGCTTGAAAAATCTCAACAAAATGTTTGATATGACAAAGTCACATCTTTATTCAATTTGATTTGGTTTAAGAAAAAAAATCTCTGTTCTTCAATCAGATACGGTCTCATTTAGTATATAGGTGTCCTTTTGTAAGGGTGCAAACAGCTGGGTAATTTGTCTGTCTCATGGACTACTTTCTAGTGCTCAGCTTTCCCCACGCCTCTTTAGGGAGTAGCCCTTGGAGCAGGCTGCAGGTGGAAGGACTTAACCTTACAGCGGCAGCCATACTCTGTCGTCATCATTTCCTCCTCCCACCATGGGAGGAAGGGGAATGGATATGTAGTACTATGGTATTTCCAAAGAGATACCTTAATGAAAAACCCTTTCCATGACAAGTTTTGCTTTTTTGTTCCAAATTGAGAATAAACACTTCAAAAGGATATTATTCTTCTCATTTTTTGCACTAGGAGTTAAAATTGGCACGTTGCAGAAGCCCAGACCTCCAGACTTGGAAAGCAGGCAGAGTATCAATTATAATGAGGAAGAGTATTATCTCTTCCCATGTTTTGGCCTCCTACTTACATGGTACTAAGGGAGAACATTAGGATTTTTTTCTTGTGTCAACTGTCACTGCATTATATAGATAAAATTAAATAAAAATGAAGATTAAATATTGGCAGAAAAAAGGTGTAGAACAAATTGGGAGTCTTCCCAGCCCACAGATTGGATTTTTCTGTTAAATTGTGTATGATGCTCTCTCCTCTCCAGTCTCTCCATTTACTCCCTTCCAAACTCCCTTACAAGTTATTCTTTGCCACTATTTTTCTCTTCTACTTTCTAAACACTGCTCCTTCATGCTCTGTACAGTTTCCTTTTCATCCCAACTACGTCCTTTTCTATCATCTGACTTCTGGTTCCTATACCTGTGTGCTTACCTCTGTGTTGCTCCTTTCTCTCCTTCCTGCTGGGGTGGGCAAGGGCTTGTGAGCATTTTGTGCCAGTGACAGTGTTGCTGCATGAAAGATAGTAACAAAAGTTTGGGTAGTGGTTGCTGCAAAGGTTTGATGATGGGAACTCATAATTCAACCGTATATTACTATGTGTCCCATTATATTTTGCCCCCAGAAAAACACCCTATGATGTTCTGATCAACTTAGAGCTAAATGGATGCACTCTGGAGAAGAAACAGTAGACCACATAACAGATAAAGTTTCCTGAGCATCCTCTGTGGATGGAAAGTGCATTGCAGGCTGTCCCTGCACTGCTTCCCCGTGGTAGCAGAGGTGCAGGGAACCTCCAGGGACAATTCTTCCCTCCCCAGGTGACAGTCATCATCTCTGTTCATGCTACTTTTGTAAGCTGTGCAGCCTTTATTCCCTCATGCCAAGGCCTAGACCTGTATTTTTGAGCAACAAGTGTGTTTAAGTAGTTGGAAGGAAAGTGCACAAAGTCCACCTTCCCTAGAAGCAGTCCATGATGCAGACTACAATGACTGTTCTCGCTTTCATGGAGTTTTTGTTTACACATTGAAGGCTTTTGGTGAAATACTGAGAAGATCCTGTCAAAATACCTACCTTAATTGCTTTTTGTTGTGTGATAACTACATGCTGATGGGTTTATGTAAACTGAGTAGCCTTCTGAGTTTCAAAATTCTATTATATATTTATGAGTTTCAAATTAAACATCATCCCAAATAAAGACTAACAATATTTAGCAAACTTCATGGTGTGATTATAGCTCTGCTTTCCAAACAGCCCCATAGCTTAATTAGAGTTCTGTGTGCTTCAAAGTGTAAGCTTATCTGGCTGTTTCTGAGCTGCTGCATCACTATCACTGTGTGCTCCAAAAATAATAAACTGACACAGGAAAGCAGAAGACGCTTCTAATCACAGCCATAAATACAAAATAAGAAGTAACTGAGTAACATGAAAGAAGATAAACCTCCAGTTTCAGTTGTACATTTTTCCATATTAACCTGTTTTTTAATGTAAAAATACAAAATAAGAAGTAACTGAGTAACATGAAAGAAGATAAACCTCCAGTTTCAGTTGTACATTTTTCCATATTAACCTGTTTTTTAATGTAACTGGTTATAAACTATTCTTACATTACTAGAAAATCCAGTCTTGCCCCTGCTGCCAACTGTTTTCCAAAATATTGCATGTTAATGACGTAAAATAGGACATTAGTGAACACTGGTGCCATAGTTTAAAATTCAAGTGAGAAAGGAAGTGTTAAATCTTCATTCTGTTTAGTCATATGTGAGTCATCTACTTAGAGAAGTTTATGGAAGTATTAATCTATAGGGGTATCCAAACACCTCCAAATACCTAACTTGAGATGTATATCTTCCTCAGTTACATCTCTTTCATAAAAAACAGTTGATGGCAAGAGGCTTCCAGCGTTAGCCACCTGTTATGTTTTACCACAGCAAAATAGTATTAAACAGCATTATTTTTCTTCCAGCGCAGTGACCTGACATGCAAATAGCCTATACTGAGGTATCTTTTTGTCATCTGAGTAATAAAGCATGAATGGTCCCATTAGTGGGATTATGGCAGGACAAATACAATTTCATAGACTAAGATATATGGCCTAAGGTACTTCTTTCTTTCCAGGGGAAATGCAAATGTGGCTGTATGCAATATTGCAATAATAAAAATTTGCAAATCCCACCAAAAAAAAAAAAAGAACCCAAACAGCCCGACACTTTCCAAACAACTCCCTATTGTTACTCACTATTCAAATTCTGTCTCCATAATCTTCTTTCATAATTAGCAATTTTCCTTCCTTGTATTCTGCTTTTTCTCTCTCCTGCTCCTTCTTTCTCTCTCTCCTGTTCATGTTTACCCAGTTATACTAAAATGGTGAGTTTACTGGTTTAAAGGTCTTCCTCTTTAGACATCCCTTTTACAAAATGACACAATATTAATAAGATATTAAAACAATAAAGTCTTTGGGCTTGATTGCAGTGACCAACATGAACACTGATCGTGAACAAAGCCAATTTTCTTGTAAAACATGGTTCAATGTGTTAAAAATAGTCTAGTGTTGGCTGGCTAGTGTCTGTGTACAGAGCAGTGAGCAGAATATGAGTGTGTGGACTGTTTTGTGAACTGGACTCATCAGTCAGAGGGTGAGCAGGGAAATAGTTCAGAGTATAGACTAAGATAATTCTGAACAAAGAGATCAAAGCCCAGCAAGAAATTTTAAACGAAAGAAAAAGTCCCAATGTTTGCAGGTTAAGATGGAAAAAGCTCATTCCTGAGAAAATGAGTCTTCATTAGTACTGCCTCATGTAATGCATGCTTTATTAAGTGATGTAAAGAGGCTGAGCTGGTCTCCTCCCTTCTCATCTCTGCTGCTGCCATTGTGGCACTGTGAAACACAGTCTTTACAGAAGGTTTGTGTGTCATGGTGAAGAAAAGCAGGTTGTGACCCTCCCTGAATTGCTGGTTTGTGGCCTCATTGGAAGAGAAGACAGGAGAAAAATGTGGATTTTCATAGAACCATAGAATGGTTAAGGTTGGAGGGGACCTTAAAGATCATCCCCCATAGGAAGGGACACCTCCCTTAGACTAGAATATGCAAGGCCCCATCCAACCTGGTCTTGAACATATCCAGTGATAGAGCACCCGCAACTTCCCTAGGCTACCTGTTCCAGCACCCTTATAGTGAAGAACTTCTTTCTTAGTCTAATCCGAANGAAGAATTTCCTTCTAATTTCCAATCTACCCTCTTCCAGAATGAACCCATTACCCCTTGTCCTATTACTACAAGTCCTCGTAAAAAAGAAGTCCCTCCCCAATTTTTATAGGAAGAAATTGCATAGGAAATAGGATCCAGGCTGAATCTAAACTTTTGGATAGGTATTTGAACAGACCCTGAGTAGATTTCAAGATTTCACTAATTAAAGCACTGCTGGACAGCTTGTGAATGGTAATTTCTCCTTGATCCATTGTTGTGGAAATGTTTATTTCTATAGTTAGAATTAAGATTTATTTTTAACACTACTTAACTTCCTCAGACTCCAGGTTTCAGTTTCTGGTATCTACCATGCATTAACCATTTGTACTGGAGTTGTCTGTGATATAACTTCTTTGATGTGCTTTATTTACGTGTTCATTTTAAAGACAAATCTTTGAGGAAAATGAATGACAGGATATGTTGTTTTCCTGATGTTGAAAAGTCTAGCAAGTTTTCCTTAAATACTTGATAATATTTGGTATAGGAATTTGCTCTTTTGTAGACACATTCTTTTTTTCTTTTTTTCTGAAAGTCCATTTGTTGTAGCCATTGGTGAGCCTCTGAGAAACTCTGTTTCTGCAGTGTTGGATGTTAGTGACTGACAGCTCAGAAGTTATTTTCTCAGCTGGGATATATATAGCCTGGGAAATCTTTGCAAACACTGCTCTGGGCTGCTGCCAGCCCTGCAACAGGTTGCTTGAATAAGAGAACTTGTCTTACCTGGCATTTTACTGACCCTATTGTTTTATCTCACAAAAGGGTGGGAAATGGTCAGGCACTCCTCAAATATAATATGGAATGAGAATGTTATGCTAGGGTCGGGAGGAAGGTTGGTATACACAGCTATGTGAAGCAGAGGCAGAAATAGGGGCAGAGATGCAAGAGAAAGCAAGTGTATCTGTCATCTACTGTAGTTTTAACTGCATGCCTCCATTTCGTAATTGCATTTCTGCTATTACACAGCTAGTGAGAACTTTCCTTATATTCTTCTCTGATGGAATGGAATAAACATTGGAGGAAACATACTTTAAACAATTGTCTTCTTTGCAGTGAACAGGATTTTTTTCAGAATATTTGCTACAAATTATATTATCTTTTTTTTTTTTTTAATAAAAAAGAAAAACTGTAATATTCCTTTAAGTATTGTATGCTATTTTGTAGGATGTCTTTTTTCTGGGGTTCATTATATCAACTACAGTCTTGCAGTAACTGCTGATTGGAAGTTCTAGTGCCTAATCTTTAAGAGATAAAGAATCTAATGCTTCATTTCACCTTTTGTAAGCTTAATGTACCACAGCTACAAATGAAAGCTTTATGGGGAGTGTCAAACATAATTATACTGAAGATTAAAGCAGTCATCATATCAACAGAAAGATACATTCTGTTATCCATATTAAAGCCTTTATGAATAATTAATGTATGCAGAATACCTTAAACACAAAAGAAACATAAAACTCCTGCTAAAGTTGTTATTAGATGTTAATGTTTCATATTTACTCCATGAAGTTAGCAACACTGTTAAATTAGGTTTTAATGAGACACTCTGGTTTGCTATTTTAGGAATTGGATTTCTTCGTATCTTTACTTAATTTATTTCACAGCTAATCAGCCAAAATTGCATACAANNNAATTGCTTCTGCATGCATTTTGCTGTTCCTGCTGACATCTGACTTTAGACACGGCATATCTACTCTGTGGAGCATCACTACACTGCGTGGAAAATCTGCACTTAGAGTCAAAGTTACTACATTGGTATTGCGGGATGGCTGGGGAAGAATAGTGAGCTTGGACTAGCTGGTTTTGGGACCAGGAAGCTGACAGGATACAACATACTTAGCCTAACTTTAGGTCCTGAGACTAGCTACTGGCTGGCAAGTTCCCCTAAATTATTTTAGGAGAGTGTATCTGTCATCTACTGTAGTTTTAACTGCATGTCTCCATTTTGCAATTAAACTTCAGCTATTACATAGCTAGTGAGAACTTTCCTTATATTCTGCTCTGATAGAATGGAATAAACATTGGAGGAAACATACTTTAAACAATTGTCTTCTTTGCAGTGAACAGGNACATACTTTAAACAATTGTATTTGAAAGTATTTCATTAGTATATGTTTAGCAAACTGTGTACCTCACAGACACAAGTTAGGTGAAAATGTGAACCTTATGTTGTGTTTGTAGGGCCGACACCCTGACCTGTGTTTTGTTGTGGCACTGTATCAGACCTAATATTATTTTACTGTCAAGTCAAGAAATTATTTTGAACAGTAACAGATATATATGGCCGTATTCCTGTATGAACTGGGTCTACAGTTAAGGTTTTCTGCTCTGGTCTTCTTCAGTCTGAAAATACTGTAGTCATTTGTTGTTAAAAAGATATCTAGATGATGAGGTGGGTTACATAGGAGAACCTAAAATTCTGTTAGTTTTCTGTGAACTTAAAGTTTTCAGAGACATCACTATGATACTGAGCTTATGCAGTTCTTAAAGAAAATAGGAAATATGAGTCTTGCACTCAGATTCAATGCAAGATATGAATGGCTCTGGAATAATCAAAATTAGGCCCTGAAAAAATGTGAATATCTAAAATACCAGCAGCAACACATACATGGAAAAACTACTTACAAGTCTTTATGTACACTAGAAGCAAGTAAGTACAAGTGTTTCTTTAAGTACTTCATAACAGAAGGAGTGGCAGAAATAATTAAAGAGCTGGTGAAATAAGGGAGAAATTGTTTCATATTTATGAGTAGATGAAGTAGAAATTCCAGGAAAAATATGGCAATTGGAAGAAGGAAATAAAACACTCTCCAAAGATGTAGAGGAAGCAGACAGACAAGAAAACAAAGCTCACATCTGAGATTGATAGGTTAAAGTAATATTTTAAAGGTATAATTATTAAAAATTAATATTGCAGTAATGGTGAAAGGATACATATCTCAGATGTTTGACTGAGAATTGTGGTAAAATGTATGCAATTTTTTTTTTACCATTCCTGATGTTTTAATTATAATATTAGCTATTTTACTCACCTATATAATAGAAAAAACCAGCTATCATTTACATTCTCAGTATTTCCAAAAAGAACAACCAGATATACTCTCATTGCCACAAGTGAATTCCTTCTTGAATTCAGCATGTAGTTTTAACTTCTCCAATACCATGAAGATGTCAACAAGTTTTGAAGGAATTCAGATACCAGCAACATAAATGATTAAGGAGCTGGAGAGTTTGATTTATGAGGAAAGATTAAAACATGTTCTGGTTAGCTAAATGACAGCTAATAATGCAAGAGGAGAGTAATGATAACAGCCTACAAGTATTTAAAGCTTGAACACATCAAGAAAAGAGTGGAAGAGTTTAAGGTGGTACAAGGTTTCAAAACACTGACCTGACATTGAAAAGAGTGTTGTGTTTGTGTATGTTTTTCCTCTGAACTAGGACTAATTAATCTGTGGACCTTATATAAGGACAAAATAAAATATGTGAGTACAAATTCAAGGAAAAACAACTGTGCAAATATAAAACAGAAAGGTGCATATATCAGCTATAGTGCAAGTCCTCAATATAGTAATATTTAAATATAGTAGTTAGCAAGATCAAAATTGAAATAGCAAGACTTAATATGACAAATGAACAGAATATAATACTAGAGAAAGCATATATCAACAACATAGTTCATACTGTCTTTAGAAAGAACCAACCCTGAAAGTAGGTTTGCTTTGCTCAGAAAGTTTCACAACCCCTTGATAACCTGCTACCCTTTCTCTGTGGAAAAAGGACCTGCTACTCAGACATAAAACTTGTCATGGCAAAACTTCAGCCTTGTAACTGAAATAGCAGACACCCATTGGATGCTTTTCATGGGCTAAATCAGCTCAGCTCTGTTTGCTTATATTGGCAGTTTTCTGAAGGCACTATTATAGAACGAGTGTGTCTTAAGGTGACATTTGAAGGAAAAACAGGAGATTTTTTTCACTTCAGCGATTCTTTAACACTTTATGCATAAGGAACCAAATTGAAGAGAGGCATTAAAGTTCTTTAGAAGAGGATGTGAAAGCACAGCATTTTACAAGGATGTTTGTAAGATTTTTTTTCAATCCAAACATGCTATCCTTTAGTCAAGTACTAAAAAAGATTATGTGTGTGGGCCAAATTAAAATACTACTTTACATTCAATGAAAAATTCCACCATAAGTTATAGGAGAAAATGTTGTACTCTTGTACAAAAAGCAAGTATACTCTTCTACTCTCTGTGTACTCTTATTAAAAGACTGATTCTAGGCTGCTTGTTTGAAATTTGGAAATGATAGTGGAATAAGGAGCTGTCAGTGTACTGATAAAAAATTTGAGCTTGGCTAACTGGTCATAAAAGTCAGAAATATATTTCAAAATGTCAAAACCTAAATCTATACTATATATGAAAATGAATAAGAAAAAAACAAGAGGGCAATTAAAAAACAGATTTTAATATAAGTCCTTCATTATTAAACGAGCTTTGAAAGGCTCTGTCCCGAACAAGTCATGACAGCTCTGAGTTTCAATTAATAGGATTAGATTTCATTACTAATTAACCTCATTCCAACCTGGATAACCTAGCTATTTCATGTCGAAACCTCTTCCACTATGTAAGAACTGTAAGGTTCCAGCTTCTGAACAATCAACTTACTAAACAATAAATTATAGCAGCTAAGATTCAGAATGATGTAGAATTTTGAAGAAACTTTTGAAAAAGCTCTCCTATACGTCCTTGACAGATACTGAAAATTAATTTAGGTAAAAGATACACTAGTTAGACCCTGAATTTTGGGCTTGCAAGATTAAAGATCTTTTATTAATCTTCATCAAGGGGAATTATGCCCTTTTTAAAGCTTACTATGCCTTGGATGTGAGAAGACTGCAGAAAATGTGTTTTCAAATTAAGATCTTTATACATACCTTATGCATCTATGCACATGGCCTTGCTACAATGTTTTCAGGAAAGTACTACTGACCACCAACTGAACATGGTTGCTCTATATTTCTCATACCTACATAGCAAACACGTATATCACCAAAACCACCTGTATATTTTGATCCTTTGATTTTCTTCTCTCTAAGAGGCAATACAAGTAAATGTAAATATATCCCAAATGAAATCTTCTCTATTTTGCCAATGAAGTCTAGGTTATCTCCAGGGTTTTTTTTTTAATATTGTCATTTCTTAAATTCCTTCCCTAGATGCCCTGCTCACCTCTCACATTTAACTTCATGCTTGTTGCAAAAAATTAAATGTTTCTGCACCATTTTATGGAAAAAGGGACTTTTTCTCCTTGTGACTTTTTTTCTCCAATGTGACTTTCACATTGTTGTGCATGGTGTGTAAAGCCAAGATTGGATGTGTGGAACACAGAGAAGGTCATGTCAATTTTTGTAATTGCTATATTTAATTAATGACAATCACTCAATGAAAGATCTCTTAGAAAAATAAT
Source organism: Brachypteracias leptosomus (assembly GCA_013401335.1). Classification (NCBI taxonomy): domain Eukaryota; kingdom Metazoa; phylum Chordata; class Aves; order Coraciiformes; family Brachypteraciidae; genus Brachypteracias; species Brachypteracias leptosomus. Next base: position 18,519 of record VYZX01019867.1, on the reverse strand, counting down.
GGGAGACCAGTTGCTAACTCCTAACACCTTACCAAGAAAGGAAGCTGAAAAAAGGCTAGATAAGTGTGAGGCTGAAGCTTGAAACAAAGAACTGAACTGTGCATTAGCAGCAAGCACACGCTGACCTTAGGTCCATTCTGCTCCTCCTTGCCCGAGAAGCAACATGCTGGATTCCTGCTGGGCAAAAAATGCTGACTTGCTCTGTAATGGTGTCTAGTATTACTGTAAACACACACTGCTTTTACAGTTCCCAGCAGAGCTCTCTCTGCATGGAGGTTACATGATCTTTATACTCCTGGCAGGAAATAAAAGATGTTAATGGTGGAGACCTCTGTTAGGAACAGTAGCCCTTTGCAAGAAGAGGAAGAACTAGAGCATGGTAATATATCAACAGTCTATGCAAGACATGGTTTGCATTGCAAATGTGTGATATAATTCTGGAAATGCTAAACGATCCACAGAAAATTCGGTTCAGCAGGAATAGGTTAAGGGACTAATGCAATGGCCACTGTAAAGATGGGAGGGTCACAAAAGGCAGCAGAACTAAAGCAAGTTAGGTGTGTTGTACCAGGGAAGCCCAGATGATGATGACTATGCAGCTTATACATATACACCTCATGACCACACCAGCACAGGAAACACAAGGGTAGAAAGGGGAATGTTTAGTCTGCAAAAAGTCAGTCTGTAACAGCCTCAAATCTCTGAAGGGACTCCATAGTTGCTGTTAAATACCAGAGATTGTTGTAGTAGCTTCTGAATGGCTGTGTGGCTGCTTTCTAGGTCAGTTAGAATTATATCTTCTTAATATTTAAGTACATTTTCTATGTCAAATTCTGTATGTCTGTCTACACCTAGTGCAGCCTCTTTAAGGCATTTATTTCCTAAGACACTAACAGCAGAAAGCTGCTACAGGAAATATTTCTTTCTTCATAGTCTTTTTGTCTGTGTCCCTTATTGTCTTCTCTTATTTGGTACTGGGGCAACTGTCTGTATAGCTTCTAGAAAGCCAGCTCACTAAAACAACATTAAAAATAATTAGGCTTAATGTGAATCATTTCAGTGATCCAGTTTACAGCAAATGTGTGAATTCCTGAACTTAGAAGGCAGTGAAATACAGTTGGGGAGAAAACACTGTGACTCACCTTCAACACAAAGCTCTCTTCCAGGCAATTGCAACTCTCAGCCTATCTGTACAAAGGTGAATTGCAAGTTAGCCCAAAGAATACATGAAGAAGGATATGTATTTTGCGAGCATAGCACATTTATGCATAATGAAAACCAGGAATTATTGCCTGAACTGTAAGCCAGGCTATAAATCCCATTTAAAAGTTGGCAGCATGCATTTGAACACAAATCCATGCTGAGAGCCACAGCTAAACAGTTACTACAACTTTTAGAGATTCACATCCCTCTCAACATTTCAGCTAGCTAGATTTCATAGAGGAGGCTGAACATACTACAGCTGACCATTGTAATGCCAAGACATGACAAATGAAGTATAGACACAGTAAGAACGTGGTGAAAGTATTCACTGCCAATTAAAGGTCAGCTCTGTTCTGCAATTGGGTAGCTCTTACTTATGAAACATGAGGTAATTAATCATGTTCACCTGGTTACATGTTGAATGAACACTTTAAAAGAACAATGAAAAAAATACCTTAAAAACATACAAGAAAGAAAGACAAGGGATAAAATCACACTGAGCTAAGACAGACACTTTACAGGAAACAGTCCACTGTATGGGCTGCTATGTATGCTAACAGAGGAATGTGCACATGGCTTGTAAGTCTTTGTAGGCACTACTGAATAAAGAAGTTTAATTCCAGGCTCTAGTTCAGACTCCAAGTTTGTTATTTGGTCAGCTCTTGTGGTGCAGATAGTTTGTGACAAATAGCACTGTGAGAATTATATTTCCTTTCTATTTGTTAGGGAAAGGCTTGAAGGAAAGGAAAGTTATCAAAGAGGAACAATGAAGGATATTGGTTGTTGAATAGGTGTCAAGGAAGTTTTAGCAGTAGGTGGTAGAGATGATCTTAGTTTGACAGTTTGTCATGGACTAAGTCCTCACTTTTTGTTGTTTTGTTGTAGTAAATAGGAAAATGCTCTGGAAAATGAGCTGGAAAGACTCCCCCATTCAAGTGACATTACGTGACCTACAATAAGATCCGAAGCTATCCAAGAAGACCAGACTTAAGACAGAAGTATATACCAGAGACATGAGAAAACTGATCCAGGAGAAAGAATGCTGGATTTGTTATTTTTTGTATTTGCTATGTAATTAAGCAAAAAAGAACATTATTAACCCTCTCCTTAGATACTATGCAAAACTGGTTGGCTTAATTAAAAACTTTAGGTGCTTTAGAAGAATTAATCTGTCATTTAGAATAAAGCCATAAGTTCATGGTCAGAGGTCTGGCAAGCTAGTTGTGGTTAGCTCTGAATCTGGAGGCCTGAAGCTCCTAACACACTCAGGAGATGTTTGGGGTAGGGCAGTGAAGGCAGAGGGCTTGAGGGAAGCATAGAGTTGAAGGGCATGGTGGATGGGAATCTAGCTCAATCCTCATAAACGCTGTTGAAACTTGGAACAGACTCCCTGTTTTTTAATGAACATATGGGTATTAAATCCAGAAAGTTCCAAAAGGTCCAGTATAAATTAGAAGGGTGCATAGGAAACTTAACTGAGTCTCATTAAAAATGAATTGGTGCCCTATAAGGTTTGGTATACCCCTTCATGAGTTTATACTGCTTAATATGAAGTACTGCAGTCTACAGAGTAGCATGTATCCTCCCAGGGTTAGATGTGATTTAATGACTTTGGTCTGCATGTTAGGCACTGTGTTTCTCTCAAGAGATCCAGAGCAGGCAATGAAGAAAAGAAAAAAATCGTATTGCACCTTCAAAATCAGTTACCAGATATGATAATAGCTTAATCATAATGTTATACCTATTTTCTTGTATCACTGGAGAGCAAAATTATGCCTATTTGGTTTTCTTACCTTAATCTATTTAGATGCTCTTTAAGAATAACCTGTAATTTAAATTTTGGTAGCTTGTCAGTTTTGGTTCAGTGATAACTGCTCCTCTGAAATGTATATTTATTTTTTACAGATATGTAGTCAGCTGACACACATTTTCCTCTTTAATGTAGGGATTTTTTTTGTGTGTCTGGGAATATGAATTAGCTTTATCTTGCTCAAGGAGCCTTATCTTTTAATCAATGAAATATGAAGGCCATTAACACTTCATTAATTAAACTACAGTGCACCTAAATTCTTATGATTTACAACTGTTGTTTGCTCCAATAATTAAAAAGGTTCAGTAGTAAACACCAATATTTAACAAACCAAGTTGTTCAGCAAAATGACCAAGACATATCTTGCTAGATGCTGTGAAGAAAGAGGATATCCTAATTCTGTGATAGAAGTGTACTCCAAAATCTGTGCTGTTTACAGCATAAACCAGAGTTGCTCAGAATACAAGACACTTGTTTCTTTAAGGACTGTTTGATGAATGGATCAGTGCCTAATTGCTTCGGGCTCAGGAAAGTATTGTATCTTTGAGTTCACTTGACAGGACTTCACTTGACTGAATCAATGAAGTCTGCTGCTTCTTATCAGTGAGATCTGCTGTTCAAAGGTCCCTTAGGAATAAAAGCAAATCCTGACTCCTGCTGTGTGAGGACATTGGTAAGGCAATGCTTGCTCGGTGCCAATAGGGTTGGGATGTTAAATAAGGCAGGTTTTTTCCCAAATTAATGTGGAGCCCTGCTCCTGAGTTTCTCTACTCCCTATCACACAGATGTAAGGTTTTCTCTGGTTTCACCAATTTGTAGTTAGGTTGCTGATAGAGCGAGCACTCATGCAGATAATAATTTGGTGTTCAGGCTATAATTATGGCTACAGGGACTTCCTCTTACCCCTACTAGTAACTCAGCATGCTATCCAAAATATGTTCGTTACTGATACGTGAGCAGCAAGTTCTAAGATCAGCTGGGCATAACTCTGCCCATTCCATAGTCTTGTCTCAGAGAAGGGGAAGCGCTGGAGCAGCAAGCTCAGGTACAAAGAGCTGCTGCACAGGGAGCACAAACTGGGACAGCGGCTACCGCCTGCCAGGGCACTGTCTGAAAACCTCTTTACAGTTATGCCAGGGATTACCTGGCCCTGCAATTTAAAGAAGCATAAAGGTAGCTGAAAGTCATTTGAGTCCTACTTTTCAGGTGTGCATAAAGAGCAGCAGGACAGCTAATTTTCTGGCTCACTGTTTTTCCCTTTTCCCTCTCCTGAACTAATTAACTATTAAAAGACAGAAGTGCAGGATCACCAAGTCCATTTGTCTGTCACCAAAAGAATTAATTTTTCAGGATCTCATTTTCAGTAAAAGTTCAAATATAAAACTTTGAATATAGTTTGTGAGAAGGAGTGAAAGTGAAGAGTTAGCTGAAAGCAGTGGTTCAAATCCTTATGCTAGAATCTCATTGGGACATCTTTTACATGCATTACAAGAGGTATTGCCCTTCCCAAACCTTAACTGGGAAGCAAGAAGTTAAAGGTCTTTCCCCTGAGAAAGTGATTTGCTCATAAATTAATATTTAAATCCTCTCTCTAAGCAAGGACTAACCCTGGAAAAGCCAGTGGTAGACAAAAGATGTCAGAATGAATTCATCTGATTGATCTTTTTGATCAAGACGACTGAATGAGAGTAAGGGTGAATCTCCTACCACTGCTGGTTTCAAACAAACCTGGTCCATGCTATCTCCTAAGGTGTTCATGGATCTTGTCTAGAAAAGTGCCAGATAGCATGGACCAAAACTACATCAGGTAGCATGATAATAAATAAACAAGTGGGATGACTCTATGCCAGTACTTGAGCCCATGTCCTGGTTAGTTTACTTGTTCAGATGCTGCTGTGTGACTTAGTTCTTGAAACAGGTGCCTTTTTACCTTTGGTGACTGACTGCTGGATGTGTACACTCCAAGTTTGATTGTTATTTAGCCTGTGCCTTCCTTTGACACTACAAATAAAACAACCTACATGACTCAGTCCAGAGTTCTTTTAAGAATGGAAATTCCTAGTATTGGGAATTACTTTGGTTGTGGTACTTTGTCATCACTGGATTTCTAAATCTATCTCCTGGGTTTGTAAATGGAGAGGGAAAGAGCACTTGTAAGCAATTGTGTAGCACCATAAGGAAATATAGGAGCCAACTCTCTTCTGGTTGTCTGCACTGTATTGGTTTGGCCAATACAATACATATTTTAAGCAGTGCTGCATGGCACATGGCAGACAGGGAGTTCTGGTACTGGAATGTATCTCACCTAGTAGTGTTGTGCTTGCTGCTACTTGCTAAACACAGCTGGAAGTCTACAAAAACAACACATTTACTTGTATGTTATCCTTGACAATTATAATTCTCCACCTCGCTCCAGTCTATTAAAATGTTTGTCCATACTGCAGAATACTACAAAGACACTTAATTTGTCTTTTCTTATGTTGCTTTATTTTTAATGGTTTATTTTGCTTTGCTTAAGGAAAACAGGTAAGGAAGCTTAAATAACAGATCTCAGGAAATGAAATGATAGCTAAATCTTTAGTTGAATTGGAATGCACTTAGGAAAATAAGAGAGAGGTTTAAGTTAGAGTCATGGGAACTGGTGAACAAAGCACAAAAAAGCATGAAACCCCAACACAGATGTAGCAAAGGTTTTCCAGATGTGGAGTTCTTTTTATGGATCAGCAGTTAGCTTAACTTACTTAAGCTATAATGATTATTCTGGGGGGAAGGTGAAAAGAAAAGAATGGCTCATTTCTTATCTCTGAGTCTTTTAATAAAAGTAAATGCAATTTACTTTGCTGAAGATTTTTATCTAGATTTGCTTTATGAAAAGATGCCTGTTTCTTATTCATTGTAGTTTGTCTAATGTGTCATACATAGCCTCTCTGGAAATGCCTTTGAAATGTACTACAAATGTTAATATATGTAGCAACTTCTTAGATTGCAACCTTTCTTGGTTAGTTTTTCAAAGTCCAGTTACTCATTAAAAGCAAAATGATGCCAAGTTTTGATTAGAACAGTAACACTCTCTCTCATTAGAGTTTGGCTATGTTTGTGTTTTTATATTCTTATGAGATATGCTTGTACTTTTCCCTCCTTTATTCTTTATTCAGCTGAAGAATTGTCTTGACTTAGTGTATTCTGATCATTGGATGATTTCTGCAAATTTTAAGATTCCTCCAATTATTGCTAGAAAGTAGCATGCAATGTTTAGAGGACTTCTGCTGTTGCTATATAAGTTATATGGTATTATTGAGGATGGATAATTGGTGCTGTTTCCTGGAGGAAATACATGTGTCATACAAAATGTAAGAAACAATCATGTAAGAAAAATATATTCAGTGTACATATTGGGTCTGAATATTCAATACATTTTTACCACAAAATATAATTTCTGACACATTAAAAACTAATTCAATATTTGGATAGTGACTAGCCTGCTGGAAATATTGCAATACTAATTTGACATTTTGGGCAAGTTTTGAATTGTCACATAGAGGGTTATGATTTGGGTAAATCTTACAAAAATCAGTGGTAAGACTGTCAATTTCGTTGAGGAAAGGGTTATATTAATCAATTTCTCTGTCTTTAGTTTGTCTAGATTTTTTCTATACCTGTGTAAAACTCTAGCATCCACAGTATACTAAGGCAAGGAGCCCCATAATTCAGTTCTAGATCGTGTAGAGAAATGCCTCCCCCTGTTTGTTTTGAATCTGTCTCATTTATTTGATGCCCTCTCACTCTTTTACAAGAACAGACAAGCAATTGCACATAAACATCAAATGGTTAAAAATGCAGAGTAATCAAACATGGACAACTTTTGTACTGGGAGACAAAAAAAGAGATGAGGTGAAAAACCTTTTACTGTTGGAAAGAATGGCAGGCATTAAATCCCTGACTGAAAAAGCCAGTACCACTTCCAAACTAGCAGTGGCTACTCTGTGCCAGAAACACTGTCTTCTACTTGACACGCTATTATTGTCACAACCTGCAATAGTTAATTGAATGGCTGCTAAAAGGTATTTTCACTACAAATGCTAGTCTGGTTCCATGCTTCAAAATGTAAGTAAGGGTGACGTATAAAAAAGTACAAGTGTGGTATCTTCCTCTAAAAGGGAGAAAGAAATTTTAGAAAAACTAGAGATCATTCTCTAGCGTCTTTCAAATTTCCAATCATTTTCCAGCCACAAATGCCTTGATAATGATGAAATTTTACCTGATAAAATTAACCTGATACACACTTTGAAGTTTGTCAGAGTGGGTATATCAGTTTTGAATGTGAAATAGAGCCCTGCTGAAGACACTCTTGTGCTGACACAAAAAATATTATTTCACTCAGAGTCAGCATGAGCTATGCCACTGAAATAAGTCCTTGGTGCTCTCTGAACATTTTGGAGTTTCATCCCTGCTTTGAGAGCCTCTCATGGTAACTAAAAGAGCAAAGTCTTTCAAGTGTAGGCTTGGGCTTTGTTTTGTAAAGAGTGCTCTATGTATGTCAATTGATAGAGAAATTCTTGACAAAACTCTCAGTCTTTCTTTTTCTTTCTTGCAACATGAAGAAACACTGATTCCAGGATGACATTTTAAATAAGGCAACCTGCCTGGAGAATGCAGTGGTCTATTTGATTACATTTTTTCCTTGCTTTCTAACAGATATTTCAACTGCTCTTCTCTAATTTCAAGCCTGTATTTTGGTATGTATTAAAACCCCTGCTTACTTTCCTCTTCGCCTTTGAATTCTGCTTATCAGTGGCTACTGAGATATGATGTACCTGGCTACCACTCTGAAATTGGTTACCAAATATCTCCTCTTTTAGACCAAAGTACTGCAGCGGGTGCAATTGAATCCATCGTAGATTGGGCTATAAATTAATACCTACTAATTGAACTAAAGAGGCTATTCATTCAAACTTTCAGAGAAATAAATTTAGACTTGGATTTAGCAAACTTCTACATACAAGCATAGTCCAAACCCATGTGACTGGAATAATTACCTGCAGGAATAACTCCTTGCAGGTTTATAGGCCATTTGGCAGTTGTCTCTATCAATAAACTTAGTTTTCAGTTCTTTATTTGTAATACTTATGAATTAACCACCAATTTCAAACTGTTATCTGATTCTTTCTTAAAATGTTATAAAGTGGAGATTCACTAATAACTACAAATCAACACAAAGGTAGATTAAAAATGGTAATAAAGCAATTGCATGAGGCAACTGGATGACTTTGCATATAAGAATGATACACTGGTACATTTAACAGACCAATGGCATCTACCATATGCTAGAGAATCAGCATTTGATTCGATTGCCACTTCCTGATATGTGCAATAGCAAACTAATTTTACAAGAGTTTTTGCAAAGGAGATTGGAGACAATGGCTAAACTAGATACCACAAGGGATTTCAAAATCTTCATGATAATGAAAACCACCTTTTGTTAGATATTGGTAGTATCTTTGAGTTTAGAGACAATAAAAGATCAAGTCACTCAGGCTGAATGTAGTACAAGCAGATACAGCAGTTCTCTCAAGCATCACTTGCTATACCAGAAGGCATTAGAAAGCATTCAGCACACAAGTCAACAACTTTAATAAGGAAAAAATCCCTCCAGTCTGAGCAATCTGTGATGTCACAGTTACATACAGCCCTATTATTGTGCGGCCAAGAATAGTTTGACATCAGTGAGACACTTTGCCTCCAGGTGTGCCTAATCCAAGGTGTGCTTTTGGGTGTCTCTCACCTGAGTTTTCAGCATGTCCTTAGAGGAATGTAAATAAGCATGACTTGTCATCAAACATCAAAGAGTTCTCTCTTTTCCCTAAGGATTTGTGAAAGGAGCTTTTTATTCTAATAAGACATGAGTTTAAAGTGTGCATGTAAGTACCTTAAATATACAAACAACAAAACCCTGTGTTGGCTTTGTGGAGTAAAGATCATGTCCCAGATGATCTTCTGTTTTAACAGATGCAAAAAGAGAAAAGTTATCTTGCCACACTTTCTTCAGCTCTTCATATTAAAGTTGATTTTAAATTGTTCAGTTTTTTGGTTTATCTTCAACAACTCTGACTCAACTTAGCAGTGCAAGTCCTATTTTCAAATATGGAAAAGACAAAGCTGGGCTCTTCACTTTGTGTGAAGATGATGAGAGACAATAGGTATGAACACAGGAGCATAGTTTGATCTTACTGATATTTTGAATGCTGTCTAGGAACCCCAAAGAAGTAAAGAAGATCTTATTAAATTTTTCAGAAATGACTATCTTCATAATTCTGTGGCATGTGCAGATTTTACTACACAAAGGTAACCTTTACTGGGAATTGGTGTACAATTAGCAGGTGTCACAACAGAGAGCTTGTTTTTCATCTTCAGGTGTGGAGCGGTATCTCCATGAGAATAGACATGTGAGCAATCCAGACTCTGTGGCGCCAGCAAAGTCACACAAGGACGGCCACGTGCAGCACGTGAAGTGGCAGTGACGCAGCAAGAAAAAGGAGGCAGAAGGCGGAACTAAGGGCGGCGCGTGGACAGCTGTGACTGGCCAATCAGGAGATGTTGTTTAGTGCATGGCAGAGTTTGTTGTACCAATCAGAGTTGTGCTTCCGGCGCATGGTCAGTGCTGGGGGGTATATAACAAGCGAGATTTGGGCGAATAAGTGGCAATGCTTGGATTACATTAGTCTGTGTACTCGTTGTCCATTGATCTCCCGCATTCATGTACTTAAGTAACTATGAAAATGTAGCCAAATGTTAATTTTAAAATTTGGCTCTGGGGACCTCAGCTTTTCAGAAGCTGACTCTTTTTCTGGACACCGAAAAAGAAAGCTCATCACCTGATTTCAAAATGAACAGTCACATCACTGCTTTGGAAACTGTGGCCTAATGATTACATGTCAGCATCAATTAGGACCAAGTTAACTTGTTTATGTTTCATCTGAATCAACACAAGTCTTCACCGTGAACTCAGTCCGAACACAATTAGGATAGAAATAACTTGATTAATTGGTTATCACCATACTCTGTTATTCTTGTCATAGCCAAAAAATGAAAGGAAGAACTACTTGTTCATGTCTGCTTTGATTTAAAAGCTCGTTTTGGTTAGGGACTACCTCTTTTAGAAAGTCTCTTGTGTCCAATACAATAAGAGATTGCAATATGGGCTGGATAATATAAATGCTACCAAACAGTACCAGTTTAAAGTCTGTATGGTGGTGTTCTGAAGTGTGAGCACATTTAGTATCGTATTATAATATAACTAATTGTAATTGAATTTGCTGAAAGTAACAAATTCATAAGTCTTCTGATGTATTTTCTGCTTTGACAACAAAGAACTCAATCATGAAGGGCTGTTTCCCACAATATTTTTGCTTGCAAGTTAGGATTTTACAGCCTGGAAGGATGGATAAATAAATGATAAAAAACTGGCTGGAGAGCAGCCCTATGGAAAAGGCCCTGGGGTCTTGGCAGACAGTGAGCTGTGCATGAGCCAGCAGTGTGCCCTGGCAGCAAAGAGAGCTGGCAATATCCTAGGATGCATCAATAAAAGCATGGCCTGTGGATGGAGGGAAGAGATGTTCCCCCTCTATTCAGTGCTTATTAGACCATATCTGCGATACTGAACACTGACAGTACAAGAAAGACATTGATAAAAGGGAACAAGCCCAGGGGAGGGCCACCAAGCTGGTCAGGGTCTGGATCACTTGGCCTGTGAGCTGAGCCTGCAGGACTTGTTTAGCCCGAAGAGCTGGCTTTTGGTAGCAGCTCCCCAGTTCCTCCTGGAAGGGCAACAAGAAGATGAAGCTGGGCTCTTCACATTGTGCATGTGAGGATGACAAGGGACAACATACACAAATAGAAACCAGAAAGGATCAGGCTGGATGTAAGGAAAACTCTCCTCCATGGAGACAGTACATCAGTGGAACAGGTAGCCTACATAGGTTGCACAGGCTCCGTCCTTGGAGGTTTTCAAGAATGAACTGGGCAAAGTTCTGAGCAACCTTGTCTGACCTCGGGGGTGGTCCTACTTGAGCAAGAGGTCAGAGAAAGGACCTCTAAAGGTCCCTTTCAAGGGAGTTATACTGAGTTACCCTTTACTTAACAGTATTTCACTAATAGGTGATGAAGACTGCTATGAGAGACATTCTTACAACTTATCAATCTATGATGAAACTTATTAATGTCTAAATATGTTTAAAAGACTTCAGTGCTAGTTTTTTTGTTTGTTTTTCTGAATCACATAGTTTCTGGGATAGAAATAACTTGCTTTTATAAGGAAAGTATACATTGCCTTAAAACCACATTAGAGTGGACAGAAAGGGACAACTGAAAGATTTAGCATGATGCCTGGCAGCAGTAATCACTTAGCTAGTACTATATACATCTTGATTCCTTTTAGGCAAATATCTTGATTAGAATGAGGTAATTCTATTACAAAACTTAAGACAGCAAATCAGCAAAGACATTAAAATTAAATTTTTCACTATACGAATATAAGCCACTGAGGCACTGCTTGTTTTCTCTAAAGTGAATACCAACATTTGAATATTTATTTAGTGTTGTTTGCACAATTAATATAATCAAATAATCTAGAAAAATATAATAGCTACAAAAGTATTAAGTTACATGATATAAACCAATGCAATGTAAAAATAATGGCCTATCCTTGTTATTGGCCTAAAATAATTCAGTTAAGCTTTTCTCTCTAAGTATTTTAAAGATCAAAATAGACAAGTCTATATTAAAGAAATGAACAGAATTAAATGCTTTGAGGACAACAATAGCATATTTTGATTTAGAAAGCTCTTCCAAAGAAGTATAAAAGCAGGTCCATACTAATGCAGGTGGAACAAGAAAGCAGAAGCTGGCAAAATATTTAAGAATTTGAATCACAAGAGGTTCTGTTAGTTCTCAAAGTACTTCAGATGTACTATATTATTATGCAATGATTTCATGAAATTTGTTTTAGCTTTCTAGAAAACACCTGCTTTCCTGTTCAGGCATGGGACCCGAACAATTCTGTCCTCCTTCAATGGTATATGGCCTTCTTGACTGCTGGCTCAACCTTTGAGCACATTTACAGTACTTAGCCCCACTCTTCACTTTTTAAGACTCAAGAAAGTAATATATGACAGACAATCATGAGAAATTTTAGGTGCCACTCTGCTTCCAGTACATTTAGCATTGTTTTAAGTGGACTTTCAGAAGAAAGCTGTAGTCCCAGGATCTACTCTTTCCTTCAAAACCTGAAGAAAATGGCCATGGCACCTTACGAGTAATGAGACTTTGGCTTCACATACTGCTACATGCATTTTAAAGTTTATGTGTTTATAACCACATGCACACAGTGAATATGGCATGACTTTTAAAAGTGAAGTAATTTATTCAGAAGAACAGCTATGGTAGTGTGCAGTTAATAAGCCACTGAAAATCAAACACCAAAAATAATGACATCAACTATTTTACTGCATTTAGAAAAAATAAAGAAAACTCAATGAAACATCATCAGGAATCTTAGCATGAAATGTCAGCATTCAGTATCTATTGGCATCACAAAACTCTTTTCTAGTAATGAAATAAATGAAAGTGGAATAAAAATATATCTATTAGCATCTATTAGTGTTTGGCAGACATCCATGCATATTCTGGCAGAGTTTCTGTAACTCTTTTTCAGTGTGACAGATTGAAGTGTGAGTGCTCACCTGGCATTTTTATTTAGAAAGGAAACACTCAGCTAAAACAAATTTTATAACTGTTGAAACATCAACAGTAAAGGAAAGATTACCTAGCTAGGAACTGGTACTTCATACTAAGGTCTCTCAATAACACCAATAAGACTGTTCTGCTAAAACCAGATACTATACTTACAAAAATGAACAATTAATAGTTCATTTTGTGCAGTTTATTCTAGAATACTGGCAAGAGACATTTTAAAGCAGCCAGAAAACTAGTAACTGTTTTGATTAACTTGTATTTTTCTGCAGTTTATGTGGAAAGTGGTATCTTGTATCCCATCAGATTAATTTTTTTAATGTTTTCTCTATGTTAAAATAAGTTATGTATGGATAGACCTTTAATGACTTTATGAAAACAAAGCATCGGGTAGATACTGCTCATGGAAAGAACTGATTTCTCTGGATCTAGAACAAGTTTGTAAAATCTAGTGGAGATTTTTTTTTTTTTTTCCTTTTTGATTAGGGCTGCAGTTAAATTAAATGAAATTAAAGGAGCTTTACCTAGTGTGCCAAACAGTTGGTCTTCTATGTGCCTTTTCTAATGACAGTGAGCCTGTTGCTACTAGATTTTTGAGGTCCTCCAGGTACAAGTTTGCACAGATGGGACTGATCCACCTTGTCATCACACCATTATCTCCTATTCTGCAGCTCACCTCACCATGGGGCTGAGCACCAAGTGTATTTTGCTGCCTGACACCAACAACTAGAGTCTGTGAGAGGAAATACCCTGCTGCTAAGTTCCCTTTAATTGCCTGTGTATTTGTCTTCATTGCGAATCAAAGGCAATCGGGGAAAGTAACACCAAAAGACATTGAGCCTGTACTTTATTAAATAGTATCTTTACTAGAAATCATAGAATCATAGAACGTTTTAGGATGGAAGTGACCTCTAGAGGTCAACCCATCCAGCCTCCCTACACAAGCAGGGACATCGCTACCTAGGTCAGGTTGCTCAGAGCCCCATCAAGCCTGACCTTGAATGACTCCAGGCATGGGGCCTCCACCACCTCGCTGGGTAGCCCATTCCACTGATCTATCACCCTCATGTTAAAGACCTTTTTTCTAATATTCAGTCTAAATCTATCCTTTCCGAGCTTAAAACCATTATTCCTGGTCCTATCGTTAAAACCCCTTTTGAATAGACCTTCCCCTGCCTTTACGTAGGCCCCCTTCAGATACTGGAAGGTCATTATAAGGTCCTCTTGGAGCCTTCTCTTCTCCAGGCTGAAGAGCCCCAACTCTCTCAGCCTGTCTTCATACGAGAGATGCTCCATTCCCCCAATCATTTTGGTGGCCCTCCTCTGGACATGCTCCAATACGTCCACATCCTTCTTGTGCTGGGGGCTCCAGAACTGGACGCAGTACTCCAGGTGAGGTCTCACCAGGGCAGAGTAGAGGGGGGCAGAATCACCTCTCTTGATCTGCTGGCCACAGTTCTTTTGATGCAGACCAGGATGTGATTGGCCTTCTGCGCTGCAATTGCACATTGGTGGCTCATGTCCAGTTTTTCATCCACCAGCACCCCCAAGTCCCTTTCTACAGGACTGCTCTCCAGTATATCCTCTCTCAGCCTATACTGATAGTGCTGGTTATCGCGGTCCAGGTGCAGGACCCTGCACTTGGCTTTGTTGAACCTCATAAGGTTCACCTGGGCCCACCTCTCCAGCCTATCCAGGCCCCTCTGGATGGCATCCCATCCCTCTGGCATCTCAACTGCACCTCCTAGCTTGGTAGCATCCACAAACTTACTGAGAGTGCACTCAATGCCACTGTCAATGTCATTAATGAAGATATTAAACAACAC
>VYZX01019865.1:242445-336180 GCA_013401335.1 Brachypteracias leptosomus | reverse complement strand
TTCCCCTCATCCCCTTCCCCTGGCCCGCCCCGACCCTGCCGCCAGCTCTGCCCGCCCGCCGTCCGCCCCAGGCTCGCCCCGGCCCCGGGGCGTTATTTCTCTCGCTTGCTCTGCTTCCCTATTCGCGGTGTAGAGACACCTGCGCGGACACAAGTGCGGCTCCTTTCCTCGGGAAAGGTGATCGAGCCCCGGTGTTACTCCTGCCAAGTCTCACAAAGTCCTCGCCCCCCATTTTGTCTCCGTATCTCGAATTTATTTCTCGGTGGCCGCCTCTCCCGCTCTGGAAACACCAGCGCGGAGTGTGTGTGGGACGGAGAGGGGTGATGGTGGGGCGGGCTTCTTTGCCTTTGGAGGAGGACTGCAGCCAACTGAACCTGGACTCTCCAAAGTTTGTGGGTGCTGCCTCTCACAACAGGAAAAAGCAAGACCAAGACCCAGAAGCTCCCATCCCGCTCTCCTGACTGACTGTTAGCATTTCATTTACGGGTCGCTTCTGTTCAGCGCGCCCGCTTCCCCCGCCCCCCCGGAGTCCCAGGTACCTCCGCCTGAGAGCCAAGGCAAGCAGCCTCTTCCATGACAACCATTTATGTTGATCCATGCAATAACCAGCAGATGCTGCCCTAAGACTGGTACAGCTGGTACTTTCCTGCCTCGCCTGTCCTGGGGGCAAGGTGTTAGAAGAAAAGTCAAGTGGTCTCCAGCAAAGCTGTCCTGAAGAGAGCTGCTGAATCCCTCCACCGGTGTTACCTACTTGCTGTATGACATGTAACAGGCAGAGCCGTTCAGAAAGGCTGTTGCTGAGGTAAGGCTGCACCCAACGAATCACCCTATCAGTTGTCACCCGAGCCCCATCCTTGACTATTGATCTTCAGTCAGGAAGCTGAAGCTTTTTTCCGACAGTTGGAAGTACTCATAGTTAGGGTTAATATTAGTAGGGAATACCACTTTAAAAAGTACATTAAAGGGAAAAAAAGCACAAGTGTTTCAACAAGTGTATTTGCTGGGAGTTCTGCTTTATCCCAGTCTTCTGAGCAAATAGCTCCAGCCTCTCCCTCAGGGGAGTAAAATAACTATGGTAACATCCACTTTGAGTAGTAAGTCACACGATTCATATTTTGACTACACACATATCTATCTAAGTCTCAAAAGTTTCTGACTCTGGGGAGTCCTAGCTAACTTTGGATAGACAGAACTTTATATAGATGTCAAATGTCAATATCAGTTTAAAAAAATAAAAAATTTCTACATAACTTATTTCGTAGCCCAAGAAACTTAGTCTTTCATTGAGAAAGTAATTCCAGCTATATCACTTAAAAAATATATATAATCTACAGTACTGTTACTCCTCTACTTCTCATCTCATTAACTTCTAGATACCATCTTTTTCTGATGAAGGTCTCAATTATTAGAGATGCTCAGAAGAAACCTTTGCCAGGTCACAGTACTATATGTGATTGATGTAGTAACGTTAAACTTACAAAAAATACCTTCTATGAAAGCTTCCCAGGAGTTCCACAGCAGGAACTGGACATGCTATCATTTCACTCCTGTCCAGCATTTTCCTAAGCAAATCAATGAGGTTTGCCAGTTATACTAATACAGGGTCATGCTGGCAGAACCACAAGCAAAGATACTCCTTCAGAAGAGCTCCTAGTCAAGCCTTCTACTTAAGATAACACAACTCCACCCACTTCACTGATAGGTGACAACTGATAACCCATCTCATGCTCGTTAGACCAAATTAAGCACGTGTTTGCTGAGGGGATAGTTTGGTTTACGTTGCTTCAATCACGTCGGTCTGAAATAATTAATGCCAAAAGGCAGGCACAGTTCTCAAGAGAACGGTACCAAAGCGTATGGAAAAACAAAAGGTCATCGGTAGGGTAATAGAACATGCTATAGAGCATGGGAATTATCTGGCAGAAGAGAAGAGGAGGAGATGGTATAAAGCTATCACAGCCCTCTCCTTGTAGTGCCATTCACTGCTGAGAGAACAGCCCAAGTAGTTCTGACAGACCAGAACTGAAGGTGGGACATCAGTCAACGCACAGAAATGACGGAGGAGAGTCCCTGACAGACAGCTGAGAGAGATTCCTGCAAGAAAGGCATTAGAAAGGGGGTGGAGTGGGATTAAACCCAGATGTCTGTTGAGTTTCCAGCCATTTCCTTTCCCAGCATCTTGTTTCTGACTACGGGTTTTTCTCTAGAAGGGTTGATCCCTAGGCCATGGGAGACCCAGCAATGAAAAATCACTTGATATGAGTAGGTGCGGAGGATTATTTTCCCTTACTACCGTAGAGGGGCACAGTTGATTCAAAGTTACTCATTCAACGAGTCATACACTTCAGTAAAAGTCGGGACTAGCGAGCAGAGTCTGGTCCACCATTTAAAAGAGATAATCAGGTGATCCGTTTACAGGGTGTTGAAACAGGATAGCTGTAAGCTCCTGCCAGAACCACAGGCACAGCATTTGCTATATTCAGGTAGTTCATACATATAAGGCAATGTACATGTCTTGTTCCAAGTCTGTTTATCTTGGATTTACATTGTTACCAGATGAAGTATACAGCTGTAGGACTTGACTTCAGTGGGACTACTCATATGTAAATAGTGACATAACTGTTTAGCAGATGAGGCCTAATTAAGTGGGAATCAGTCATACATTTTCCCTCTCTTAGAGAAAAGAACGTGAAGAATACTGCAGGAGCATTGCTGGAAAGCCCAGTGCCTTGAACCAACCTACCAAACACCCCAAAGTCCTAAGCGAGCCACAAACATTTCTTCCCTGCCTTAAAACATCTTTGAAAACAATGAGCTATTACTGGCTGGCTTTTTCACATACTTGAAAGGCTACCAAAATATGTGGATGACTGCTCAGCACACGCTCAAAGCCACCTTACATCCACTGTGCACGGGCTGCTCCTTCAGGGATCACTGCAAACCTGCCTCAAACACCAGCGTTAGCAATCCAAGCAGAATCAGACGATAACAGTAGCTGTCAACTTTATGGAGACGCTTCTGAAATAAGAGCTATATTACATCATTGCTGGTGTGAAATGGGGCTGCCAACTGCTCTCCATGCCAGCAATCGAATGGTGTGTTTGAAAGAAAGGTCCCCCGGGGTCACTGTGTGCTAGTTTGGCTGGTAACCTCCTGCTTCTTCAACAGGCGGATTTGGCACCTGCCTTGCTACCGCCTGGAGGGTAAATACCATCCTCGCAGTACATATTTAGGGTAGTCTCCCATCAAGTGTTGATTTTCTGTGCCTGATCTTCTCCTCCTGGAGATTTTCCTGGTCTGATATCTCCATCTTTTCCCCGAGTGCTGCAAGCGTTAGCAGTCTTTCACTCTGCCTCCTCCCTCCCTGGAAGAGTTTTCCTTTCTTTCTGAGCCTACTCGTCTTTAAACTGCTCCCAATTGCGTATATTCCATGCTGGTAACATGCAGATGAACATCGTAGTCATGATCCCACTCAGATACTAAACAAGCCTCCCACCAATGCCTAGTCCTCCTTTGAAGTGCTAGAACATTTCAGCTTGCTTTCAGTCTCCTGAAGGCACCAGGAAATCCTCCAGAGTAGGCAGGCAGCAGCAAGTGTGCTTGCTGTGTTTGTGCCTCAGAGAATGGCTCAGCACGGACTCACTTCCGAGCACACCCTTGGAGAGAAGAGAGGGTGAGCCCCCCAGGGTGTGGTGGTGGGTCCATAGCCACACAGAGCCTTGGCTCCTGCCCACCCCAGCTTAGCACCCCACGAGAGGGGATTCAGCACCAATGAGAGGCATTTTGTATATTGACTTATTTTTGAATCATAAGTTGTGCCAAGCTCATGTTCACGCTTGGTAACGCCAGGAGAGAGACCCTAGGGTGGCTCAAGCTCTGTATGCTTAAGGAAACCCAGACCTGGTATAAGTCAGGATGACATCAAGGTTTCTATCATCCAGGGTTTTTGGAGCTAACACCTTGATACAGGTGCCTTGGCCAGTGCTCCTGCACTGGAGAGACAACAGTGCAGACTAGAGAGGGAGGAAACGAGGCAGAGGGAAGAGTGGGGCTGCACGCTGTGTCAGCCACCAATCTGCTCACACAGGGACACTGCACTTTTGGCTGGCTCTGGGTCCCCTTGCATTGTCCCTGCAGCACCTTGAGGCTATAGCCAGGGTGTAAGAACAGGTCTGAGAGTTTTGCACACAAGTATTTATCTGCCATCAACTATTGTAAAAAGTTTTGCTTAGACTATTTTTGTTCTTTGTGTAAAAGGCATGCTTCAGGAAAGCTTGTAGAATTAAGGTTTTGTTTTTCTCAAACTACTACTGATGCAAATGTAGCTCAGACTGTATCTTACCTGCCTGTGTGACACTCATTTAGGTTAGCTGCAAAAGGCAGGAGACGAGATAAATGTAATGGAAACTACTGGCCCATGTAAGTTCTCCTGGGTGACCTGAGCAAAATGAGCCACCAGGTATCTCTTACTAGAAGAAAACCAGAGATAGGGAGAGAAATCAGAACCTGGAGAAAAAAGAAACACGACTGCTGTAATCTGTTACTATTGCAACCTGATTATGGGACTCATTGACATGAAGAGGGACCCTTTCTTCAGGCAGTAAAGACAATGTCTTGCTTCATGTAACCACAGGGCAAGTATTTCTGGACACATCAACATTTAAAACTGACTTTTTCTTCAATTTCCTTTAAAAATAGCAAACATCCAACACGACTGTGAAGGAAATAAGCTACACCACCACCTCATTGGATTTTAAAATGCTGTTCTCTGCAGTCCTGAGTTATAAAGAACTCTAGCACTTCTAGTACAGAAATACCCTTTTAAAACTGAAGGGGATTAGCCTTAATTGTACTTATGAGTGAAAAGTAAACACATACTTTAGTTCCTTTCTAAGTTAATGTTTAAAAGGAAACTCTCCCAAACCATATTAATCTACTTCTCGACAGGCAAATACCCTATCAGCTTCCATGGGAGTTCTCAGCAACAGCTGCATGTTTGAACCTCATTGAGCGTGATGGAAACGTGTTATTGTTAAGAACAAAATATCTGTTGGAGAAATTATACACTGAGTTAGCAGAGAGCAACAGGAACTGGGTGCATATCGTGTAAGGGTTGTTAAGGGATGCTGGCGAGCTCTGAGTAAGAGCAACCCTTGACTTTGTCTCAGCATTTATATGATGAACTCTTTCAAATATAATGGTGTTCTCTTTAAGTCCCCTGTGTGAAAAAGGTGAGATGACAACAGAAGAGGGGAACAGGGAAATAGTGATGTAGGAGACAAACACTAAAGGAAAGTAGAAATACAGAGAAACTCTTAGAAGGCTACTACTAAACTGAGGGCATTTAGTAAAATAACAACCTCCATCCAGGCTCTCGCATTGACTTAACTGAAAAAACCCACACCAGCTATGTTTGCAACTGTCCAGTATATTTTTATCCTGTCATTTTCTGACTAAAATGACAAACAAATTCTCCCCTGAGACAGTATTCACAACAGCCAGGAAATAGTGCTAATGTTGACCTAAATACATCTCCTCCTGCGTAAGAATTCCTGCAAGGATCCTTTAACACAAGATACTTCGAAAACATTTACTGCAAAATGCATATGAAACCCTGGGGGACAAACAACCTGCTAGACACTATGGTCTCACTATCCCAATTTGGCAAGCGAGGCTAAGAGTTTTATAAATATGCTGCTGAAGGAAACAGTGGTACTCAGGCTAAGGTTTCCAATGCCAAATGAGATGGTCCTGAATCCTACTGGTAGACCTTTAAGTTAGAGCACAGATGAATTTTAATAGAAAAAAAAATAAATATAAATTTTGTGGAGTTGCATGCATGGGTCTGAGCTAAGGTGTGGTGGCACATGTACAGCTCTGACTACCTGCATTGTCTTAGGATGATCTGCGTGGTGTTTGCTGCCTCAGGTGGTGCTATTACTCCTGCTTAACTTTTTGATAGGGTCATTCATTGCTGTAAATGAGAGCAGTTACACACTTAACAAAATAGATCTCTTTTGATGCTCTATTTATTGAGGTGAATTAGATCTGTTGTTCTTAATCGATCTGAAGTGGCTGAGCTGGGGTCCCTTTCCAAAATCGAGCTGCCCAAAGATAGGGGCAAGTCTAGAGGAAAATTTAGTGGAGGCTTAGTTAGGATTTTATTGTAAATGCATCAAACTCAGCAGTGTTAGAGGTTGTTGGTAAAAATATTATTGCTACTCCTACTTTCTGTTTGCATCATAGATTTGAAGCTGGTTTTGTTCCATTTGCAGCCCACATACTGCTGCAGCATCCTTCCTTTTGCTCTACCTGATAACCCGTCAGAAAGGTGGGCCCTTAGCAAAACCTCTGCTGAGCAGCAATTAGCAAGTCTCCTGTTCCAGCAGGGATGACACAAGTGGCTTTTGTTTTTCTAAGACTTGGAGCTAGAATGGCCGAGAAGGGCAATTATTTTCATTTAGTGTCCCCTGTAACACTGTCCACTTACCTTAAAGATGTTGTTCTGCATGGGCTCTATGAGTCAGTACCTTCCTTGCATGCAATATACATAGGAAGACTGTGAATTAATCCACTTCAGCCACATAAGTCCTTTCTGCCTTTCATCACCTCTACGGGAGTAGACCTAAATATAATCTACACATTTTCCCTTCCGCTTTCTTTGTGATGCACTACCCTGTTCTAATTGCTCCTCATAGGAGCTGAAGTAACTTTTTTTTTTGTGTGACCCAGAGAACTTTATTGAATAGGTATATCTAGAAGTGTTTCTAACAGTGAACAGCACACAAACTGTATGATTACTTTTAGTGTCTCCTATTGAACAGAAAATATTTTAATAACCTGAAAGATTCTTCAGTGAGCAGTGCTGGATCTGCACAATTTATAGAGTATTTAAATATTTTTACATTGGTACCCAAGATTAAATTCCAATATTTCTCTTTGTATCTCTGAGAATTTTAATACACTTCTGGGAACACTTAACTTTTATGATGAAAACAATATTTTCTAACATAAAGTGGTGATTTCAGCTTAAGTGCAACCATATGTATCTTAGGGCAAGGGCTTTTGGTTCTAAATAACTGTTTAATGTTAAGATCTTTCACAATGGAAATGTCACAAAATACCATATACCAGCTTTCTTTGGAGAAACAAAGATATAATGCAGAACACTACAGCTTCTACAGTTAAGAATAAATACTTTGAAGCACAACTGCAAATTGAGATTTTTTTCAATGAAAATTGTATAACTACAGAGATATGGGAAAAACAGAAAACAAATCTACCTGATTTAATGAGCCTGTCTCTCTCAGTATAGGTTAGATCATGTCTTATTTTAGTTTACCAGTCTGATTACTGGTGGGTAATAACTCTGCTAAACGTAATTCCACAAAGCTATGCAAATAACTTATCCCTGGGTCTCTACATCACATTCAATTATTTTGTTTCAGGCAAAGATCTCAGATCTTTCAAAAACTTGGTTTAATCTTTTTGGCTTTGAGGGACATTTTTGTGTCCATTTTACAAAGAGAAAAACTGAGGCAGAGAGCATTTAAACTGCCAGTAAATGACTCTGATATTGCAGCTCGGTCCCTAAGCAGTTTGCCCACAATAATAATGCCGGTCAAGATCTGGCAGTCCCAACACTTTTTTCTAAGAAGTATATAATGATTCTTCTCCTGTGCCCGCTGGGTATATTACTTTGACACTGGGAAAAGATCCATGCAAAAATATGTGTATCATAATATCAAGGATGTGTGCTCATTCATAGCGCCTAACGGCAAAACACTGCTGAAGAGCAGTTATTAATTTGGGGGTAAAACGGCTTTAATTGTTCATTTTGTATGTAAACCAGAAGAAAAAGCAGAGGACTTGGTCAAACAGTGAGAGAGGGCAATCAGATTTTCCAGCTCTTAAGCCTTCTCAGACTCACACCATCTGTCCTAAAGGTGGATATTCATCAGTGGGTCACAACAAGTTTCTTGTGTGTTTACTCCATGGCCTGCACCCTGGGGTAGTGAATGTGGAAGAAGTTTTATGGGAGAGCTGTGAAATCATAGAATAGAACCATGGAATCATTTAGGATGGAAAAGACCAGATCAGCAAGTCCAACTGTTAATCTAACACTGTCAAGTCCAACACTAAACCATGTTCCTGAGCACCGCATCTACACATCTTTTAAATCCCTCCAGGGATGGTGACTCCACCACTTCCCTGGGCAGCCTGTTCCAGGGCTTGACCATCCTTTCAGTGAAGAAAGTTTTCCTAAAACACAATCTAAACCTCTCCTGCTGCAACTTGAGGCCATTTCCTCTCATCCTATCACTTGTTACTTGGGAGAAGAGACCAACACCCACCTCACTACATCCTCCTTTCAGGGAGTTCTCGAGAGCAATAAGATCTCCCCTGAGCCTCCTTTTCTCCAGGCTAAACAGCCTCACTTCCCTCAGCCGCTCCTATAAAACTTGTGCTCTAGACCCTTCACCAGCTTCTTTGCTCTTTGGACATGCTCCAGCATCTCAGTGTCTTTCTTGTAGTGAGGGGCCCAAAACTGAACCCAGTACTCAAGGTGGGGTCCCACCAGTGCCAAGAACAGAGGGATGATCATTGCCCTAGCCCTGTTGGCCACTCTATTCCTGATACAGGCCAGGATGCTTTTGGCCTTGGCCACCTGGGCACACGCTGGCTCATGTTCAGCTGGCTGTTGACCAACACTCCCAGGTCCTTTTCCACTGGGCAGCTTTCCAACCACTCCTCCCCAAGCCTGTAGAATGGGGTCGTTGTGACCCAGGTGCAGGACCCAGCCTTTGGCCTTGTTGAATCTCATACAACTGGCCTCAGCCCATCGATCCAGCCTGGCCAGGTCCCTCTGCAGAGCCTTTTTACTCTCAAGCAGATCATGGAATCATGGAATGTTAGGGATTGAAAGGGACCTTGAAAGATCATCTAGTCCCATCCCCCCTGCTGGAGCAGGATCACCTAGACCACGTTGCACAGGAACGGGTCCAGTCTTTAAACGTCTTTAGAGAAGGAGACTCCACAACCTCCCTGGGCAGCCTGTTCCAGTGTCTGTCACCCTCACTGGGAAGAAGTTTCTTTTCATATTTAGGTGGAACCTCCTCTGTTCCAGCTTACACCCATTGCCNTCCAACTAGACTCTGCCCCATTGACAACTACTCTCTGGCTTCTGTCCTGCAGCCAGTTCACAATCCACCTCACTACCCGATCATCCAGACCACACTGCCTCAGTTCAGCTGTGAGGAGACTGTATCAAAAGCTTTACTGAAGTGATCAATGCTCCCATTCAATTTGATGCCATCTGCAAACTTACTGGGGGCGCACTCAGTCCCCTCATGCAGATCTGGTAGGGATACTAACCAGAAGTGTCCCCAGCACTGCGCCCTGGGGAACACCACTCACGACTGGCTGCCAGCTGGATTGAACTCCATTCACACAACTCTTTGGGCCTGGCCATCCAGGCAGTTTTTATCCCAGTGAAATGTCTGTCTGTCCAAGCCATAAGCAGACAGTTTCTCCAGGAGAAGGCTGTGGGAAACGGTATCAAAGGCTTGACTAAAGTCCAGGTAAACAACATCCACTACCTTTCCCTCATCCACCAAGTGTCCTATAGGAGGAGATGAGGTTAGTTGGATGCTCTGAGACACCCACCCATGGAGACGGGGGCTGCTGCTGCTCGTGAGCCTACAGCTCCTGCACTCCTCACCTGGTGCCTGCTCTCCCTTTGTGGCCGGAGACCCTTCCGAGCCCCACCTTGCCCCAGAGCTGCAGGAGCTGGGTAGCAGGAGGAGCGTGTGCCCTCCCCGAGCCCTCGTGGTGCTGGGGGCTGTCAGCCACATGCCCGGGCTGGCACTGGCAGCGGGGGCCTCACCCCCGTGCCGCCAGCCTCCCCTCTCTAATCAGGCTTTTCATCAATCAGCACTTGGGACAAAGCACAGGCCTGAAGAGCAGATGATGGATGCCAATATTTTCCGATCTTTTATGGGTGACTCATTTTTTGTGCAGCCTGTTTTCCACGAGGAGGAGAAGGCAACCCAGATACTACCAGGGAAGGAAGGTGTGAAGATTCAGATAACTACAATAAAGATAATTCCAAGCTATTTGTTGGGAAAACTCAAGATGACTATCGTTATTAATAATTTCAGCCTCTGAGCTCTGCGCAGTCACATGAGACAGAAATGAAACTTGGCCCAAGGTTTCCCCGCCTTTCAGTGGGTTGGATTGTTGGCTTAAAGGCAGTTGCTGTGAAGATGCTGTCTCTCATAATCTTATAGTTATCTTTTTCTTGGTTTTCTCACAAATCTTTCAACAGTCTTTGCTCAGGAGTAATCCCCACTAAATCTAAAGTATGTGGCCGTACCCTGATGGAAAAAATCAGGGAGTAAAATCTAGAAAGGAAACCATAGGCTGAAAAACAAATGATTAATCACAAGTAAGTAGGTAGGAAAAAAATCATAGAATACCCATACTTCTCAATTATTTAAACTTAATCAGATGCATATAAATCACTGTATCTTAATGTGATATCTTCCTGTACCACTAAGCCTCTCTCAAAAAAAACGTATTTTGGGTATTGACCTAAAGAGTGTTCTCAGCAACACAAGCAAAAACAATCACAAGATGAAATGATTCGAACAAAAGTTATATAGTTAATTAACAACATAAAGCTACCTAAAACCCCTTGAATGCAACTTGAAAAGTGCAGGCTGGATTCTTATCTGCTTAAATTGGTATCACTCCATGGCTTTGTGGAGCTGAGCCACCTTGCACCAGAGCAGGAAACAGCAAAGAAAAGTGTAGAGAAACAATAAAGAAGAAAACCAAACAAAACCTGTTCAAATCACTCTAATGACCACTTGTCTATATTGATAGTTAAATGAAGCTAATTAACCCCACTTTTTTTTTCTACCTAATTCTTTATTGTGCTAAAGGATTTTTGTTGTGCAAGCTCATCAGTAGAAGTTTTTCTCTGTCATTTACATTTACTAATATAAACAGCCCCAAAGTGCTGGTGAATAACCCCCGGCTCTGAAAGCCAGCAGCACAGAGAGGTCTGTGCTCGTGCTCATGTGAAGTACAACCTGCTCTCCTCTGTCACAGACATGCCCCATCCTTGTAAGTGTCATTTTGCACATTCGATGTCTTAATTTTTTCTTTCCCTTGCAGTTACATAGGCACCAAGAAGCACCCCTGATGTCGGGGTGCGTGCTAAGGCCTGGCAGGTAGTCCTGTGTTTTATGAAGGGACGTAGGAAACTGGCTTTTCCTGGGCCAGCCAGAGGAGCTGGTGGGAGCACATGGCCTCTCTCTAGAACCTTCTCCAGAGGAAACAGGGTAGGGTTGGAGCATGTGGAGTCAGGAGGGAATAGTCACATGTGGCACCTGCTCTGCTGGAAGGAAGGAGTTGCTAATAGATGAGGTGGTGTTTGTTGGGGTTCAGCAGCAGAGAGGGCAGTGATGGAGCTCGGGATAGTGAGAAAGCCCTGGGGTGGGAGGTGCCATGCCAGCCCAGTACAGCAGCACCTGGGGAGATGCTGGTGCCACGAGAGCACAAAAGCTCAGGTATCTCTGATGCATTTGGACTGCAGGCAAGAGGAGGCATCTCCAGGTGTTGCCTCTGGTGCAGACCAAAATTCTTAGGAAGAGATTAAAATCAGAGCCTCTCGTTTGGATCTCAGCCCTTGTAACCTGCTTCTCCTTCCCAAGCAGTCAAGGCCAGGGTTCACACAAGACTTTCCAAGTAACTTATGAAGACGCGGCTGGTGGTCGCGCACTGTGTTCTGACAAGTCCTACAGCCTGCTCGTGGGAGGGGAGGCAGGCAGGGCATGGCCCCCCTTCCCCACTGCACAGCCCCATCAGAGCTGGGGGTGCTGGGCAGAGGAGAGGATGGGCTAACATGCAGAGATGGCAGAAGAGCTTTGGCAAGTGAAAAGGTTTTTATTGATCTGAGGACTGTGGCTATGTAAAGCAAGAGCGTTGAGTCCCAGAGTGAAAGGTTGGGCATCATATTGGCCTACTGCTTCCCAAACCTTTCCATACATGTGTATATATGTGAATAACACACATTTACATGCACCTGTGTGTGTTTACATGCACACAAAGACTGACTATAAATCAAAATGGAAATATGGCAATTTAGAGAATAAAGCCCTAGAGATTAGAGAATGACTGAGAGCAATGGCACAAGAAATGATCTTCCTTAGCTCCTGATGCCTGAGAAGTTGGAATGAGCTGAAGTCTTTTCCCTGGAGTTACTCTGGAGGAGAGGTGCCGGCAGGGGTGCTACAGGGCAAATGTGGCTAGGAAGATTAATTGTAAGAGAGGATGAAAAGAGTCAAGAGGACTTCAAGCCTCTGCCATGCTCTCCTATGGATGCGACCCCATCACGGGCATGGCTCTTGGTGGTTTACTGGAGTAAGTGAGGCTCTGAGGGCAGGATCTGAAACACGTGGGCAGTATTTTTCCTCAGTCTTATCGAAAGCAAGGCAACATCAAAATACTGAAGTTGACGGAAATAATTTTAGTGTGTAATCATTGTTTTACACACATGGCTGGATTGGCAAAAGCGTTCTTACTTAACCACTCTCATGGACAATACAGGGTTTAATAGCCAAGTACTAAGAAGTTATAATGCTTCTCCCAATAAACTTAGAGCAGTGCAGAATGTAAATGCCATCATAGCTGTGCAAATCTCAGACTCTCTCCCCTTCTCCTCCTACACATGCATGATCTACAGAGGACACAAGTATCAGGAGGACAAAACACAAGCCCGAACACCCAAGGAAAACTCTAAACCCAACTGACTTCCTAGTTCCTCATGCCATCTTGGACAAGCCTGCTACCCAATCGTACCTCTGAGAAGACACAAAGAGCCATATGAGCTCCTTACCTCCTGGAGATGTCGGGAGGATGCAACGCTCCGTCTGCGGGTCCTGCTGCCGTGGGGATTCACGGGGCAGAGGCACCAGAGCTAACACACGAGTGAACAGACCCACCAGTTTGTACAGATGTAAGGCAGTGGTTGTGTAACAGCCCCGGTGATTTACATCTCTATCTGCAGATGGGGACGATGCAGAGGTTGCCTGCCCTGTGCTCGCACGCTGGTACACGCAGGCCCCCGAGGGAGAGCGAAGGGAGCCCCTGGATCTCAGTCAAGGCTGTGATTCAGAGGCAGAGCAGCACGCACGGGATGGGAGCTGCTAGCCCGCTGCTCGTTGGGTGGGCTCGGGCTAATTAAGCTGCCTGATTGGAGAAAGGAATCAAGGATTCAGGAGCGAGATGGGAACTAGAGTGCAAGTCAAACTCCAGTGTCCAGTAGCTAGATGTGTAATTTCATGGCAGTGTACAGACCTGTCCAGGAGAACAAAGTGGGAAGCAACTATTTTAATGTTGTGGAGGGAAGCTGAGCTGAAGGCAGGACTTAGTTCACAAAACACAGAGTTTGGCTTCTTTTTAGTTTTAATCCACCTCCTGTACACGATCCTCTCCTCTGTTCTAAACAGTACATGCCTTCATAGCATCACTTGCATGCGGGGCAGCCTTGTTTTGTTACACGACCGGGTTCAGGGAGGAAATTGGTTTCTGATGCTCTGAATGGCTTTGTAAATGAATGATGAATGAAGACGCAGGCAAACTGGGAGATACAGGGAAGAAATTGATAAATAAAAGAGAACACTGTGGAAAAAAACCAAGGGGATCTAAATTACTTTCAGAAAATCTAGTAATAATTTGTGTGCTCGGTATTAGGTGTTAAAGGCATCTCTTTCCCTGCTGCACCAAAACATCTTTTATATGCACAAGTAAAGGAAACTGCCAACCACCCCAGTGTTTGTGTTAGTTTTAGAGAACACCCACATTTAATTTCCAAGCTTAAAAGGAAATAAGAAACCTGGAGCTCTGGAGATCATTGCTGTTTCCTTCCAGAGCAATTCTGCATGTTTGACATCTTATCTATTGTTTATGTCAGGCAAACAGTGCCTGGACAACACACAGAGTGGGCTGCAGCGGTAACACGGCGAGCGAATACCTATGAGTCTTGGTGATTCATCGCTCCAAGGAGCTCCTGCTTTAATCATGGAGGGCTGGCAGATGAGGAAGACCATGAGGATTTATGACTTTGGGGCAGAGCGACAGCTGTCCCAGGTATTCCAACTCAAATCTACAAATCAATGCTTTTATTAGAAAGTGACAGCCTTAATGGTGAAGGGTTGAGCAACCAACCACCCCCCAGAACAAAACTGCCATGTGAGAGAGCAACCCTGCTTCACCCACAGAAAAATCGATCTGAAATGAAAGCTTTTTGCTAGCTGAGGGATCCATCTGTAAACTTGTCTCTAGCTAAGGTAATCTCCCCTTTCTGACTGTTGGGCTGCCCACCTTACCACAGACATGAAGTGCAGAGCTTAGTGCCAGGACCTCGTAAGCTGCAGTTAGCTGTGGAGCATCCCCAGCCCTGCCAGCAACCCTGCATGGCCACAGCCTTCCAGGCTCCATTTTCACAGAGACCTTTTTGCACCTACTCTGCTGTCTTGGATGAACAGTTCAGTGTCTGCATCGTGTTTTACTTAACAGACCGATGCTCCCTCTGCAGCTGCACTTCTCTACCACCAACAGCTGGGTCCTGTCTGAAAGCAGCAATTCCTGCAGGTCAGGGAAAAATGAAAACTTCCCTTTGGAATCTGTGGCTGGAGTGTGTAACCAGGACTTGAGAGACCTGGGCTCTGTCGTCCCTTGCCACGCTCACATGCAGGTGAATGGCTTCCTTATCTACACGACTCGGTCTCTCCATCTCTGAAATGGAAAAGCTCCTCTCTGGGGTGTTTATTCACAAAAAGGGATTTGAGGCTTTCAGCTGGATGGAGACATAAAAGTGCAAAGTGCTAGTCTGGGCAGCAGCTGTGGCGTGCCTACACCCAGAAAGGAAGAGAAAGAATGAGAGGAGGGACACAGTGAATGCTTTCACATTGCCTCTGTACACACCAAGAAACGCTCTTCATTTCAGAGGAGCCACCTGCCCTCCTGCTGCTGCTGCCTGGCAGAGCAGGGAGCTTCAAGGGACCCTCACGCAGAGTCTGCTCCCAGGCTGAGCTGCTCCAGCAAAGGCTGTACCTGCCTTCTGGCCTCAAAGAAATTCCACAGGAATCATGTCCCCCTTCCAGCCCTATTTGAATCCCTTAAAGCTGTGAGCCTTTCCAGCCCACAAGCACTCAATTAATCAAGATGTGTCAGCCTGTACCTGCTGTGAGGACTGAGCCAGGCAGCTGCTGAGGTGGCCATTACAGTGTCCCATCAGGGTAGTTTAGGGCTGGTTGATTTGTCTGTTTGATTTCAGTTTTCAGTAGCTGTAAAAACAGCACAAATAACCAAAAGGGGGGAAAAATAAAGAAAAAAAAAAGCTCAATACTTGCTTTCCGACTGCACGTCCTGCAGCTCTAAAGGAAAGCAAGATTGCGTTCACAAGCCGATGCCCATTTTGTCATCTCAAGCCATATGGACAACACATTTAATTTAGAGATACTGTGGAGCTGAGTGTCAATCGAGGACAATGGTCACCTAGTGCTACAAAGGCAACGTCAAGATGTTTTTCTTCAGAGGATGCAAAATCCTACTTGAAGCCCATTATGCTACCGCAGTGTCTACGTTGGGAGGTAGAGTGAGGAGGGTCACTGCTCCCAGAGCTGCTGGAGGCTGCCACTTCTCACTCAGTAATAATTGACAGGGCTATCATTAATTGGTGGGACATCACTCAACAAGCCCACCTCCTTCTGAGAAAGGGCAACTCGTTCAGAGCTTTAGGGTTGTTTGTAAGAACTCTCTCCTACTAGAATCCGTTTGCTTTTCAGAAATGCTATCGATCGGTGGTTGAAAAAAAGAGACTTTTGAGGAACAGATCAACCACTTGAGATTCTGTTGCATCCCCACGGCATACTTTTACCATTTTATTAGGAAATATTGCTCATTTTTCTTGAGCAATAATCTTTTGGAGAGCCAGCATGGGTAGCCAGAACAACCACTGAAGTTTATGGATGGGAAGCACCCCCACCTAAAACTGGAGGTGTGGGCATGACATTTTCCTACTTCTACTTTCACTTCTGCAATCGATTACTTCTACCCACCACATAAGACTGAGTGCTACTCCTGAGGATGCTACCTCAGGGATGTCATTTTTTTCCCCTTTCATCATTGATGGGAGAGATGAGAACTATCTTCCAGGTCATTATTGTGGCTATAGTCAGTTATTAAAGGAAAATAAAATTAAAAATATTTTTGGCACTTACATGAAGTAGAAGAGTATCAAACAAATGCTTAGAAATTACAAGAAAGTAAAAAATAACAAGCCAACAGTATCTTTGAAGTTCTTACTGAAACATTATTCCATCATTTTCTTTGGAAAAGGATTTCCTGTGGTGTTGCCTCTGTATGTGCAAGCTGAGTGTGTACACAGGTAGCTCCTAAGCTCTATACATTTCCAGCTGAAAGATCGGGAAAAAAAAGAAAATAAAAAAAAAGGACAAGTTAGAAAATTTCACCTCAGCTGGGAATTTTGATCACAGAAGACTCTTAGTAATGCCAATGGTTCCCAGGATAAGATGATGGAGCATTTGAAAAAAAAAAAAAAGTGCAATTGTCAAGGTATCCCCTGGTGATTTGGTGGCTTGAGGAGAGTTTTGCAAAGACACAATGAAGCTGATGGTGCTGTGGGCTGTAATGCTCCAAACCACTATCAGCTTAGCACTTTCTTTCTGGAGAAACTCTGGAGTTTCACCTATTTTCCCACTCTCCAGAAGCAGCTTTGGAAAACAACAGGTTCCAAGATCTGCCATAAAAGTATTTCTAACATTTTAATGACCTGACAGCCAGACTTTAGGTTTGGGTTAGTGTTTCAGTAACATGCCTCAGATGTTTAGCTTCAGTCCTTACCCTCAGCCCCGGTACCGCATAGCCAGACGCTTGTGATGTGCAGCGTCACGGGCAGGCACCAAAGAGTGCTGCATATACAATGGAAAAAATGCAGTAGTGACACACACACATCTATAGCTATATATACACACACATGCTGCCATTCAGGTGAGCGCAGGCAGCCTGGATTTTCCAGGCTGACACGTTATTTACTTTTCTCACAGCCTTGGAAGATTTTTCCCTGAAGCTCATAACCTGCCCCCTCTGACAGAGGGAATGGACCCACTGCAAGTCTCTTCTGCCAGCCTCCAGCTCACCTCCCTTCTCAGCTGATGGGAAGTAAACACAGCCTTTTAATCCCTAGAGCACTGCACTTGACCTTTGCACCTGCTGCAAATATCTTCATAAATAAATGTTTGAGTAACGAGGAAGGAGGAAACAGAAGGATTCGGGGGGAAAACAGCACATGCAAGACCCGATTGAGCTGTCTGCTCTCTACATCCTAACACAAAGGTGATTGAGGAGGTTTCATGATGAATGACATGTCACTTGCAAGAGCTCTGTCTGTAGTTGCCAGCACAGAAAAAGGTCCTTAAAATTCCAACAGCTGAAGCCCTGCCATCCGTCAGGGAGAGGAACACAGCCATCCACCCACCCGCTTGGCCGGCGCGGGAGCCCAAACGATGAGCATAAGTCACAATCGTTTTGTTTGTGCAAAACTCTTGGCCATGAGGTAACAGCCTGTGCCTGGCTTTACTGCGTGTAGCACTCCTCTTTGTCCTGACAAGCGTGGTGTACACAGGGCCTCCCAAGCTCCTGGTGTGCAGGGCTTTTCCTACCTGGCAGCAAACTGCTCAGAGGGGGAGATGCTGCTTCTTATGGTGGGATTACTTAGTACAGGGGTACAGCACATTCATAACTGTGACAATGATTGATTTCATAAACCAGCTTGGAAACAAGCTCAGCGTTGTTTAGGCTTCCATGTGTAGGCATTCAAATACTATTGTAACCCCATTAATCTTTCTTTTTCCTTTCGACTGTCACCCATCACATGGGGGGCAAAGTGGAAATGGTTTTTGTCTGCCTTTGTTTGGACCTCGGCAGCATTAATTTTTGATTGAAAGCCACACTCTTACACCAAGAAGCCAGATGGATTTGATTCAAACTTCACCCAAGCATCCTTTGATTGAGCCTTGAGCACATTAGTTCAGACTAAAATAAAGTGATCTGTGCAATGAACCCCCATTCAGAATGTTTGGGGAACTTTGCAGACAAGACCCACCTTTTCCCCCCTGTGGCTTTTGGTTACTTGGTCTGGTTCCCTCACTGCTCACGCTGCCTAAACACAGGCCAATTCCTAGCAAAATAAACCGTGGCTCTTACTCACTACAACAGCCAGTGGCTTCTTTGCCTGAATTCTCCACAGGTTACACCTGTGGCCAATAGGGCCTGAGGGATAAAGCAATATGAAAGCAGGTCATTATTTGAGTAAACATGAGATGATGCCACGAGGAAGTGTTTGGCTCACCAGGTGGCAGAGAGAAACAGCAGCATCATTCTGCGTTCCTGTTTCCTCATCAAGGCGGGCACCACTGGCCATTCTTCACATCACACAACTGTCCTCCCCCATCCCTAGGGGTGAAGCGGGGGTTTAGGGAATGATGTAATCAGAGCAGGAATTTGGGCTCAACAGCTATTCCCCCCCACCAGTTTGAGGCACCAGCTGGGGAACATCTGCAATTAACAGGGCCAGCATTGTGATACAGAGAGCATGGGGCAGCTGGCAGAGGACAGTACAGCTCATCATCCCTGATGCACACAGGGGAAACCGAGGTGTTGATGTGCAAGTCAAGGCACACGTATTTCTGCAGTTTAGAGTCACTATCATTTAATCTTGGCTTTTCTGGGCTGAGGGGAAGCTACCTAGTGAAGGGAGAGTGGATGGGGCCAATGCCCAGCTCCCCTGGCTCAGCCAGCCCCCGGGCTGGCAGGATCCGCTCGCTGACCTTTCCAGGGACGGGGCCGCGTGTCTGAGCGAAGACTCACTGAGGAGCAGCCCCCGTGACTCCGGGTAAATGAAACACTTTGCCGTCTGGCATATCACTCCGTTTCCCACGGACGGCACAAATAGTCACCACGGCATGTACAAACACAAGGAATCTATTATTGGCACCTCTCCTTGGCTCGCCGTCGTGACGTCCAACCTGGAGGCAAGTGTTAATGCCCTTATAAGGCTCCTCACACACATTTAAATGTGTTATCCTTTGGCCGATGATACAAACTGCTATCTCAGTAGCATACGGCATGGGGAGGTGGGAGATTTTCTTGGCTCTGTGGTGAGAGAGAGAAATTAAAAAGGAGCCTACAATGCTGAGTCACTGTGACAAATAACTTACTATGGAATACATTCAGGCTTTAGCAAGGAGGCAGCTGATAGTGAGTCAGTGACTGACTAGTGCCTCCTAGATTTTCCTCCTTGGGAAAGATTCAATTTAATGGGATGAAGCGCCAACAAAAAAAGTCGTTCTTGGTGTTACTGAATCAATATCACTAATTATACACATGGTTAAAACTGTCAAGTTACATTATATGTCATGTAATATGTGCGTTTTGTTTGGTGTATGGCATCCTACCATTATGAAGGGGTTCAGTACATCCCATTAAAAACACTGGTTTTCAGACACTGGAAATTTGGCCAAACTTCAACTGCTTGGCCATGTTAGTTCAAGCATCTCTCCACTTTTGGTTGCTCAGCTTTGCAGGCTTATTAATGTCCTATTTAGTGTTCTGGTTAAGCACTCCATAGCACAATTTAAACCAGAAGAGATAGTTCTGTGTTAAAAAAGCCCCTCCAATTGCAAAATGGGTACAGTTTTGAGGCAGAAGGTAGAAGAGTGTCATATTTCATCCAAACATTTAGTACTAATGAAGTAAAATTTTCACGAGCTCAATTATGGCCAATATTGGTGTGGGATGTGTGGGGTGTGTATCTTTCCCCCCCTCCTCCAGTCTGACAGACCTATGCCTGGACAGGGAAACAAGACCTCGCCCTGAGAAGTAGCTCACTTGGGACCATGGACCTAGAGGAGAGGAGCAGAAAGCAGGTCTGAGCAGTTTTGTTAGGGTCCCCTTTCCCTGGATCTCAGGTCACATATCTGCAGATATGTGAAACAGCAGAAACACCAAGAGACAAAGCCTCGTGATGGCTGAAAAGCTGCCGCCAAACCCCAGTTCTATTTGCACAACCCCCTCTCTGTTTACACTGCCTGGCACAGCTGCCAGTTAAATTCTCAACTATTCACACAATCTCCTACCACCAAGTGACCGACGCTGCTCCCTTTAGGAGATAACTTGCTGCCTTGCTGAACATAAGTAATAAGGAGAAAGTTAAAAGTCAATCCTATCACCCAAGAACCAAGCACTGGAGCCTTTTCAGGCAGCCCATCCTTGGCCATGGCAGCAGGGGCTCAAGGGGCCTGAGCAACATGATACTTCCCATGTTCCCACCAGGCTGCTCACCCAGGTGATGTCCATTTCATCTCTGCCTGTGCTCTTGCCTCCAGAGAGACCCAATAGCATCAGTTCTGAAATTCCTAAGATACCAGGCTAACCATTACATTATGGGGAAGATTATAACTATTCCCGAGCAGACCACAACCAGGTGGAAAGAATTTCCTATCTTCCTTTTCCACCTGCACTCTGGGAGGAGATGTGAGGTCCAGCCTAGCAAAGGGGAACATTTTCCTTCAAGTAATTCCAGCTGGGACACTGCAGTCAGGCCACCCTTTCTGAGCACAAGTATCATAAAAGCAGAGAACAATCCACTGTTCACTTGAAGTGTTAATTAGCAGGTGAATTATACTGATGCTGCTCCTGTCTAAAGACTGGCAGTTAAAGAAGTGTCATTAGTTATTTACAGCTGTTGTCCAACTCATATGAACTATAGTGGTCCAGCTGCTAGCAAATGGGGTTCATAAAGCTGGTCAAATATTTTTGCACGGTGCTTTTGTTTGTTTCTTGAACAAAAGTGTCTTTTTCCCCCCCCCAAACAAAGCTTTTCTTGAGAAATGGTGATATCATCATCAATTTCACTGTCTGTTTTTAGCACAGGGCATCCCTCTCCAACCCTGTGAGACAAAGGGCTCCCTTATTTCTGCCATGGCTCTAATACATCACACATCACAAACCCCACTATTAAAGAAACTGCCATTCTCGGTAGAAGGGTGGAGGAGCAGCCAAGGGCATTTCCAGGCCAGGGAAGAGGCACGTCCACGGGGCTGCAGGGAACTACTCATTCCACCGATGCCCCGTTGGCTTGTCTGTGGCTGCAGAAGGACTTTCCAGCCAGGCTGTCATTGGCCCTGAGGCACTGAAGTGGTCTTAAAGTGGATGTGAGTGTATAGTTATGATCAAAAGTCTTCTTTTAAGGAAGAATTGTCTTCTATTTGTGAAAATGACACACAGACCCTGCTTTTAAGAGCAGCAAATTCATATAATTTTAAAGAAAAAAAAAACCCTTCTGTTTTTCTTTGTGTGCTTGTGAAGAGAGGCTCTCAGATATGACCTTTCCAAGATGCCTGTCAATGATCAGCTATAAAACAAGAGATCTCAGTAATATTTTTCTAATGTAGAGTGAAGAGCAGCCAATTTCCCATAGAAAAGGAGGAGGATTTTCTCAAACTAATTTTATTTCCTTATCTTTAGTCATCTGTTGAAAAGAAAACACTAAATATATTCCTCAGTCTACTCCTTCCAGTGATAGCTCGAAGGAGTAAAGAACCATATGCTCCTTCAGCTGATCTATACTGTCTCCATGACAATGCACATTTACAAAGTTTGCTTCTAACAACTTTATAGTATGAGCTGCGATCGCTTGTAACAAGGGGCACGAGGCACCTTTTAGGATGGAGGCTGCCTGCTGCTCAGCCAGGTTCCCCTTCCCACTCCAGCTGGGGAGGACTGGGTGTCTGCACAGGCTCTACGTGAGGTCACAACACTTCTGCACAGAAGCCACCCTGACCTTCAGCTGCTGGAAAGCAGTTTAGCTTCAGCCACGTCAGTGCAGCTCAGCCACCAAGCACCAGCCAAGAGGCTAACACACTTAGTCTTGACAAGTTCTAGACAAGTTCTATGTAAGACACCTTAAAGGGGTTTATATTTATCAGAAAACCTTAGATTTTTACAGAGCATCCTCTTCATTAAGGATGTTTTGCTCACACAGTGAAACCAGACTTCCCAAAGGTCATGTCTTGAAGCTGTGAGCTGGAGCAGGACAGAAGAGTGGAGGAGCAGGAGCTGGGCATGAGTGCCCTGCATGAGGGCACCCACCCGAGCTGGGACACAGGCAAGGGGAGAGGGGTTGCCTGGCTAGTGAAGATGGGAAAGAGTATGCCAGAAAATAAAGGGACACAGTTTACAAACGAGGAGGCTTAAGCATCAGTTCTAAAAGCAAAAAGTAGTAAGCCTAAGCTGAGAAGATGCACGGCTTGTCTCAACAAAGGCAAGGGATGGAATTTGACAGCATCACTTTTTAACGTCTTAAAAAATGTAATTCTAGACACGGGCATATTTTATACTCAAACCCCAACAATTCCTTGTTTGATCATCCTCCCAGTACTTAAAGCAGCCTGAAGGTTGGGAAGTCCTGTGTGTAAGGCTTTTAAAAATTAGCAATCTTTTCCAAAATAGCATTGGGAGAGGCTAGGATCAAGAAGTCACTTTACAGCTCCAGATGCATCATATCAGGGCTAACCTGTCAGCAAATAGTCGCCTTCTTGGGCTTTTACCCTGTGCAAAGCACTGGACCGTAGCTCCCAGAAGTTCCAGAGCAGGTATCAGAATGCAGGAAAGACATCACCCAACAGAAAGGCAGCCACTCCCACCCCTCCTGCCACCCAGCTGTGCCAGGGGGTGCAGTGGCAGAATTTACACATGAGCCCTTTAGATCTGTTGGATCTTTCTCAGGAAGAGAGTTAAGAAAGGGTCAGAAGTGCTGGCAGGTGGGCAGCAGCACAAGAGTGGGACAGATGCCACATTCATGGGGGCAGACAGGTGGATTACCCATGATGGGGACCACTGCTCCTGGAGGTGCAGGTGACCAGCACTCCTGACTGAAGCAAGATCTTACCACCCAGAACCTGAGGTGTTGCAGACCTATAGACCTATGACTCACTCTCCTTTAAATCCTTTATATTCCTGTCTTTACCAAGTTTTTCTTTTTTTTTTAAAAACTACCTTAATACATGTTATTTTTAAATGTCCTATTGTTTTATATTTTCTTCTACGTTACGGATTTTTTTACTGCATTTTCAGTAATAACTTCTATTTGAAAACACCATTTGCCAGAAAACATATTGACATATTCCAGTACTTCTAGAAGCCATGTTGCATACCAAACAGAATACAGAAGCTTGGATTTCCTTCTAACCAAGTAAGCCAGGATGCCCAACTTATCGACTACGTTAATGGAAAAAAAAAAAGAAAATTATACTACGTTCTAAGAGCAGAAAAGTGCTCAGAGGAACAGGCTGTGTCTGGGCCACAGGCTGTCAATTGGCAGCCTCCACCTAAACAAGTGCAGAAAGACGTTATATTGTTATTTTCAGAGCCTGGGTGTTTCACTATTCCCCCATCGCTATAATAGCTGTCAGCACTCCTGGGTTGAATTTCACACATTTGCTTCATCAGAAACCAACAGAAATACACAACCAGCTGAAGTGGTGCAGGAGACTCAAGTTCTTCCTTTAGTGAGGAGTAACCCCAGATACGGGTTGCAGGTTAGGCTAACCCCACATAATCCTTTTCAAATGGATCTAGAGCACATATTTCAGCCCAACAATAAAAACTTCAGCTGGCTAAGATGTGACTGTATTTTAAAGAGTATAAAAGAACAACGAGATATTTATTTTAAAATGAACCTGACACTTATTTGAATTGTCAGAATGAAACTTCTGGAGAAATTTTTTCTTTCCATAGTTCACAACCCCATAAACAGACTCAGGCAGCAGAATCCCTATGAATTGATCAGATATTTTGATTTTTGCTAGACTAGCAATTTTCAGTACAAAATTAAAGTTTTCACTGCTTGTATATCCCATTTAAACACTAACAGGAGTCCCAAGAGCTGGCAGGCAGACTCCTGTTGAGCAGCTTTCTACGGCTCTGCTCCTTCCCAGCCCTTGCCCTCACAGCCACCAGGCCCAGGACACAGCTCACAAGCTGTCTCCACATCCATTGCACGCCTGCAATTATATGCCAAGTTCTAATTATGCTTGACAGTCCTCTAGAAATTCAGATGTCTTCCCCCCACCCTCCAAAAATGCCAGATTCCTCCTGAAGTCTATTTAGAGGGAGCAAAGCTAAGGCTTCTCTCATTAGAGCAGTCTCCAGTTATCCCTTCACCCCACACAACAGGAGCTAAGGCACGTTCTGCCAGAGAGGAGTCACATCTAGACTAGTCTACCAGCATTATGCAAGGAAAGGAGGTGTGCTGTGCAAGGGGGAGTTTCTGCTGGGAAGAGTCACAGCTCAGAGTCACAGCTTCCCCTCCGAGGCGCGCGGCTTCCCAAAGACTTTGTCTCCCCAACGCAAACACCCTTGTTTCAGGAGGAAGAGCCAGCCCTGCTTGGGCTTTGCTAATTCCTCTCTTTAGTGGGAAAGCATGTGAGACTCCACATGCCAGGAGCTCAGGAGGCACCGCTCAAAGTTATTTGGTGCCTCCGAGAGCTCCGCGGTGAATGACAACGTAAAGGATTCAATGTGTGTGCCCGAGTGTCGAACAAACGCTGCCTATTAAAGAGTTTAAGGGGAGGAAATGCTTTCCAGACACACAAGCCTTTTCTGAGGGAATTGCTACTCCGTAGGATGTCAGACACGTAATGCCGATGCCATAAATGTCACCATACAGCAGTTTTCATTCAGAAAAATATGATTGATGTCAAGAAAACTCAAAGAAATATATATCCCTTTTAATTTCTTTTACCCCCTGCCCCTTGCTCTGGGGCTTTGGGAAACAGGCTGCAGGAGAATCTTTGAACAGCTATGCAAAATCAATCACCTCCAGCTTTCAGAGGGTGGGAAAAGGCTAAAATATTGCCACATCTTTGAGGGGGCTGGGAAAGGGGCACAGACCCAGTAAGTAGCTCCTGCACAGCTCCGATGCCCTTGCAGCCTGGCTCCCCAGCCCGCTGCACCCCATGGGGCTGCCAGCACAGCCCAGCCTTGGGGGTTGGTGACCAGTGGGTCCCAGGGATCTAGGAGATGGTTTTTGCTAGGAAGGATTTCAGGCCAGAAGCCTGGTGGGAAAAAAAAAAGCCATCAGTGAAGGTAGAGTTGAGCACTTCCTGCAAAACAATCACACTCCGGTGAAAACAAAACAAAACAAAATTTAAGTTTTCCTATCCTGTTTGGGGCATACAAACAATGAAGAGCAGCTGGAGCCACAGGCACCTTACAAGACCGTGGTCAGATGAACCCAAATGAGTAGGTATGCCTGGGTGGCAGCAAGCCCTGAGACCACATGGTCAGCAGCATCTCACTGCTCCCATAACATTGAGCTCCAGTTGGGACTGCGCTGCATCTTCTCACCTCCCCTGGGTCCAGAACCCTGGAAGGGGTCCCCTTCTCCACATCTAGGAAGACTAACACCTTCTTATTCCTTTTTCCTATTTACTTCATTTGTTTTACATTTCCCTAAGATGAAAACTCCACTATGTTTATTAATTTTGACCCTAGAGGAGCTTCTCTAGAGGCTCAGGGTAAGTGACCATGGTTGTGCTTCCATGGCAATGAGACCCTCTGGCTTGCTGGGGGCTGCATCATGTTAGAACCCCACAAGCTCATAGTGAGGATCAGCAACAACTCAAAGAGCTCATAGCTTGGAGAGACAAACTAGGCAAAGAAAATATCATGTCCTCATTCTGTAGGTAGATTAAGATCCTGATTTATTTTATTACCTCCAGCTCCTTTTCATCAATAGGGAAAGGCAGACACTTCCAGGAGTGATCCAAACCAAAATGGACTCAACACGCTGGAGATGAGCCTATGTAGCTCCTTAAAGCAATGGCCCTCCTGGTTTAGATGTGTTAGTTAAGCGGGGTTAATCCAGGCTTGTGTTACTGGCTCAGGACTGCATCCAGGCTTGGGTTCAAGCTGGAAGAGGAGCTGTGCCTGCATCCTTGGAAACCCAGACCAAGACCTGGATTGAACAACCACCTATTTTTTTTTTTGCTATTTTACTGTTACATTTTATGGTCACCAAAGTGGCTTTTTCCCCTCCATCCCCTTGATACGTGACTCCCCAGAGTGGGCTGTTTGTCCCCCCAGCAGAAAATCAAGAGTCACACCAGCAGCAGAGGGTGTGGGGGCAGACGCTTTTTGGGCATCAGAACTGGCAGTTTTTAGAGCCTCCAAATGAGTAGGCGACTGTGCTGAGGCTCTTTCTCCCACCACAAATCACGAAGCCAAATCTCTCAGCTGCACTGCATGTCTGCAGGAGCTCCTCCTCCGGTGCTGGCTAGTGTGGGAAGGACTCTGCTGGCACGCAGCTCACCCGAGCGCTCGCATCCATGTGGTCAGAATTAAGGCGAGCCCCAGTGCATGTGTTTGAAAAGCACAGGCGGGCAAAGCCTTCCTGCCCCGGGGAACCTGTCTGGCTGCACCAGCAAACCAGAGCACAGCAAGTATGTGCAGCTCCATGCCACCGGCCAAGCCCTCTGAGGACGTTGGCACTGGGATAGCCCTGGCCAGGGAGCAGGGCTTGGCATGACACAAACAGACATGGGCATAAGGGCACTGAAGAGCAGAGGTCTTCTCTGCTGCTTCTTGGAGAAGGGAGGGAAACAAATGAGCTAAAGGTAGTGGAAGCAGATGTACTTATGTATCTTGCACTCTATAAAAGAAAGGCCCTTCCAGTGAAACAGATGGGTTTAAGTGCCATTTAAAGCAACTCCTGCTTTACCCAAGAAAGCCTCACACAAGCTTTGCGTGTGGATTACGCAAGCAGTTTATACAAGATAGAGTTTGGCCACACATCTCTAACATCACAGGAAGCCTTCCTAATCAAAGCTGAACCAGAGGAGTCAAGAAAAACAGCCCCTACATCCTTGAACCTCAAGCAGTGTTATTGACTTAAACTACCTGTGGCTGGGAGCTGAGCTTAATTCTGGAACTGCTGCTTCTCCTTCCCTTTTCTGCTCACATCCTCTGATATCCTGGTCTCACAGAGACATTTTTTAGGAACACATAACAGCACAACTTCATTGTTTCTCATGAATTGTAAAGACCTTCAGAAAAATGCATTGGCAAAAGGTGAAGATATTTCACAAAAACAATCCCACAAGCAGGAGCTGTCAGTATAGACATCACATCTCTAAACTCTTCAGAGTTGAGCCACTGATTTAGCACATGCTGCCTCAGTCAGTTTGTACCTTTCCCTACATTAATTTTCCTCAGGGACCAGAGCAACAAGAGCTAAGCAATAGACTTTAGAGATTTCCTTTTCTGCCTCCTTTCTTTTACGATCCTGTACTGCAGACTAGGGTCCTAAACAGTATGTACCTTGTGAATGGAGAATGTAGAAGATGGGTAATTCCTTAATTTCTCCTTGTGTTCAGTGAAAAGGCACCAGACAGAAAAAGGTGGAGTTATTTTTTGTTCCCTTTCAGTTAAAGCATTACTTAGCAGCTAAAACCTCAAAAACAAAGCAGTAAAAAAGGTAGGGCAGTCAGACTTTGTTAGAATAATCAATATGGATAGAGAAAAGACTAGCTTGAACAAAATTTCAGGAGAAAAATATCCTCTCCTCCTTCCTCCATACGGGCTAGCCCAACCGCTCGACTCACGCTGCTGCTGCCATTTCAGAAGTGACAGTTTTCAGAAGAGCCAGGACTGGTTTGCAATGCTAAGCACAGGGAAGCACACGCAAGCAACAGCTGAATGCAAAAATATAGAGAAAACTACAGTGTTTTTAAAAGAAAAAAAAAAAAGTAACCCCAAGGACTTAAAATAGAGTGGAGTCAAGGCAAAAGGCTCCTAGCAGCAAAAGAAAAGCTCCAGTTTTGGCTCATTGCTTAAACCAACGCTTACGAGAAACAGTCTAGTGCTGACAAAGACGAGGAGGTAGAAAAACACTGAACATACCTGCTGGTGACTACGTGAAAAACCTGAAGGTTCATCTCCTGCAGAAAAGAGCATCCCTAGTGGAGCACAGCTCCATCTGCTTATACCCATGAACCCCCACCAGCACTCGTTTGCTCTTGTCAACAGCACACACCTGAGCCTGTTCCCTCTAAGCACTCACACCTGTTTCCTGCAAAGCTGCTGCCCCTGCTCACACAATTCTCCTATTGTCAAGTAGGTTCAGGATCAGCTGGCCCTATATGAGCCACACCTGGAAACAGTCCTTTCATTGTCAGTACCTCACCTATTATGCTCCCAGTGTCACTCCAACTAGCCACTGCCCGTCTAACAGTGTGGGAAGGAAGCGAGCAGCATGTTGACACTATCCCCTTGCTCTTGTTCCTACCTCTTCATGGTCAGCTGCCTGCTCCAAGCTACAGCCCCATGGTTGCTAACAGGGTTGGAGTCACACAACCTCTTCTGCTCATCATAAAAAGTAATAAAGCAAGTCAATGTTTTTGGCTGAGAAAGGAGAGAAAAATGATTGTAACCGTGAGCCCAAATAAACCTGTCTGCTCTTTGCTAGTGCAGTGGTAGATGAGCACAAAGCTCTGGGATAAACATGGAGAAGTCAACAAAACTAAAGC
Source organism: Brachypteracias leptosomus (assembly GCA_013401335.1). Classification (NCBI taxonomy): domain Eukaryota; kingdom Metazoa; phylum Chordata; class Aves; order Coraciiformes; family Brachypteraciidae; genus Brachypteracias; species Brachypteracias leptosomus. The sequence goes on along the minus strand of VYZX01019865.1, from coordinate 307,501 downwards.
AGCAAACTTTTCTCACACATTTGATAGCAAAGTGGTTAAAAGGTAGCTACTGTAAAGGTAGGATGGGACAACAATTTAAGGTACTTTCACAGGAGAACAAATTTGTCCAATCTTGATATTGCATGTTTCTCAGGCCGGATTTTTGATGGCTCTTTCTTGGGTGGAGCATTTCCAGAGCTGCTCTTGGCCTATGGAGAGAATCCTTCTGTTCACAGCAGGAAAACAGAATGAAATACTGGCAAACACAGACTTTGTACAGGCTCTGCTCTTCTCAGCGTGACCACTCCTGACATATATACCCTTAGTGATGATGAATCCTGAACCTGGACTGGATCTTCGTCACCATTTGCTGGCTTTGGTCAGTGCTTTGAGCAAGGCTCTGAACAGCATGTCTCTCTCTAACAGAACAGGAACATGTAACTCATGTTGACATGCTCAGCATTTTATTCAAAAGGAAGAACATGAGGAATAGCTGAAGCTGGCATCACAGAAATATAGAAAATTCCAAAGGAAAGGAGATAAAATAAATAAGAATCATCACAATGGAAAGAAGGAGCTATGAACCACCTGAAGCTCAGAGAAAAATCAGTTTCAGGTACGTGGCAAACAGATCTCTGGCTTGAGAAAAAATATGATAGTAATGACTCCATAAGAAAGGTTTGGACAAAGCCAGGGAATGACTGAAACTAAGGCATGAGGAAGAAAGATTGGCTGTCAAATACCCAACCACAATCAGACACCATTTAAGCATGATGCTGGTTTTCAGACCAAAACCAATAACAAATCTTCCAGGGGAGTATGCACTAAGCATAAAAATGTTAGAAAAATGTTTAGGAAATAAAAAGGTGTATGAAAGCAGAAGACGACTTCATTACAAGTTAAATCTCTATTTCTCTGAAGGAACTTGCAGGGCACCCACTGGTTTCAATGGAACAGGCATCGGGGCTATTTGTCTTAGCCTGACACTCCATGTAAGAAGGAGGATTTGAGTTTCATGTCAGGCAGTGATGAATGGGGAGTCTCTTCCCAGAGCTAATTTAGCCCATCCCTTCTAGGGAGTCAGAGAGAACAAATCTGGCTTTCCTCCCAGTTGAATCAGAAAAAAAAGTGCCAGTTTTGGGCCACAGCAATGGTATTGCTTTGTGTGCTCTCCCTTCTTTGAGAAATACCGGGAAAGCTTGACGTTGTTTCCTTGCTGGAAATGTTCCTTGTAAGATGTAGGGAGATGGAGCTTGCAGCTTTTGATGAGGAAGATAAACAGAACTGAATCTATTACAAGAGGAGGAAACTCTTGCAGGTTTTTTTTTCTTTCCAGATGTTCATTCAAACATTTGAGTTAGCATGAAAAAAAAAAAGAAAAAAAGCTTAAAACAGACTAACCAAAATCACTCTTAATCAGGTTTTGTTTCCATGGCACCTTTGATGTCATAAGCTTAATAGCTCTCTAGTGATCTATAGAGTCTTCCAGGAAAAAAAAAAAGGCCAGACAACTTGAATGCCAAATGTTGAATGCACCCTTAAAAATATCCCTTTCGAAAAGTTTTCAGGCCTCCCTTCTCTTTTAAGAATCAAGGGAAACCAAAAAATCAAACCAGGAATTCCCCCCTCCCACCCCACCCTGCTTATCACCAGAAATCCTTGCGCAGAAGTTGGAATATATGGAGACCTACAAATATATTATTAAACTGCAAAGGAAATGCATAAAAAAGACTGTTATAAAAATAGCTGTAAAACACTTTTCTTCGTTCTACAGATGCAGACTCTCAAGAAACATCTTTCTGTCAAAACTGAAACAGATTGTGGTGTTCGGCAGCACATTTCTTTGCTAGGGAAACACTCTTGGTACGGTATTTTTGCTCTTCATCTGATGTTTTTTCCAGGGATTTTCTAATTAATCATGGTGCTGATGGGTGAGAGCAGACATGCTATGGCTGCTACCACCACACACAAGTCTCGCCAGAGGTGAAGTAGGTGTCATTTGCTTTTAGTTAAAAGCTTTTGCTCAGTATTACTTTCATGGCCTGATCTGGCACTTGTGGTTAAGCAACACTCCCATCCCCATCAGTCTTTAGGATCCTTATCTGATTTTATTAGAAGAAAAAGGGCAGATCTTTGGTTTGCTGCTTTTCTGGTTATCCAGCCACTGCCAATGTTTGAGGAGCGACACATCCCTCTGCCTGGAGGGCTCGGTATGTGCAGGAGAGGGACTGAAGCTTCAGATGACATGACTTATGGAAAATTACTGCTGAAGAAATTAAATATAATGAACTGTACACAAAATTCTAATCCTAATTAGAAGCTTTGTTTCTTTGAAGGCAGAGTGTAAAGATTTTGCTGCAGTTATAGTAAAATACACAGCAAAGGTCTACTAACTGATGGAAAGGATCACCGAAAAATTCAACTTCTTTTTAAATAAAAGTTGATAAAACACCGTTTTACAGGTGCCAAACATGTATCAAACAAGATGCTTATGATATGTACAAAATAAAGTAGTTCTTAAAAATAAAAGCCACTAATCAAATGATCGTGTGACGTTGATAGAATAGAGAAACGAATCAATGCTGCATCCCTCACATGCCCGGGTGTGAACTTTGAAATACATGTAGAGTGATTCTGGATGCTGCCAAATGAGGCAATGCACTGGCTAGCCATAATTTATAACCCATTGAGCAAAATAAATAAGCTTGTCATATTAAAACAAATATATTTTTAAAGGATAGTATCTAGTAGAAATTGAAGTATAACTTAAAAAGTGGATGTTACCTCTATAGATGAAAGAGTTTGAACTAAAATCACTATACTAGTGAATTACTCTAGGCTTTTGACAATCTAACAGAGAGTGTAACAGAGTTTTTTGTACTTTAAATTAAATTTATTGCATTTTTTGTACCTGCACATCTGTGTACATCTCAGAATTTGCCCCGTCACTCTTTCTCTGATACAAAGTGTAGTGGCTGGTCTATTTTGGTCTAGAATGGGAAAATAAGAAATAAAAACACAGATTAAAGAAAAAAAGCACATAGTTCCAAATTTAGTAATTACATATTTGTTTTCTTGTTTGGGCTACTGGCTTGGTTGTCGCTCTAATCTTGCGTCATTATGGAAAAGATAAAGTGCATTATTACCCTGTCTTAAAAACCAGAAAAAAACCCTTCTCATATTTTGGTAATACTTTTTTTCCTACTTATCTTGTGGGGCTTGTATTTCGTGTAATGGACAGATTCATTTAGAGATATGTTCGTATATGCTATTACTCCAAATTATGTTCTGTAACACTTTTCTCAGTGAGATTTTTTCCATGTAAAGTTTCCTGGTGAACCATTCAGCCACTGATATACAGACCCATGTTCAAGTTTTAATGTGTTTCTATTTATCCTGCTTAAAAACAAACATCTCCAGACAGAAGAGACTGACAGGCACATGAAAGACCACTTTAATCTCCTTCCCCAATCAGTGCAGACACATGAAGAGTGGTATAAACTGGAGCATGCTTTACTCACGCTGTGGGGAGCCTTGAAAGGTGCTTTCCAAAATACTGCTGCATAGGAGAACATTCCTTATAAAATACTGTATAAGAGAAGAATGATGAAAAACAATATTAATCGCTGAAGGTGGTATTGGGAACAACTGATAGTCGAGCCCAGTGGAGGCTGGTTGCTGATAGGTCTACAAGCCGTGTTAGGTATGGTATTTACAAGGCAAAACCAAGCAAAACACTCCTGCCCATGAAGTTAATATGAAATGCATATACTATAAATCTTGTGAAGTTATACATATCTGTCTTTTGTTTGGAAAGTGAGTCACTGATTAAAGACAGGGGCCAGGACCTGTAGGGATCCAGATCCATGGCTGGAGCAAGCGGAAACCACAAATAATTCAGATTTTTAAAGAGCGTGTTGTTATCATCACTATACACACCCACATATGCACACAGTGACTTATATTAACTTCTCCTTTTTTTGGTAATTGGAAATCAAATAGAATCTTTTAAAGGAAATAAAAAAAACAACCTCTTACTGAATGCTGTTAACTTTTCCATCTTGAAAATATTCTCCTCCTTTTTTTCTTCTTAGTCATAATTTCTCCTTCCTCAGGCTTGTCTTAGCCACTCTCTCCCTCCTGCTTTCTTTCTCCTGTGGTGACTAACGGGCTTCAGGAATGAACTTCAGAGGAGTCTGAAAGAAAAATATCTCTTCCAGATTGGCTATTTTTCAATTAACTCCTACAAATACATATTGCAGGCAGTTCAGAAGACCGGCCATAAAATACACACTCTTTCATCTCCTTGTTACTGCTTCAGCTGCAGTTCCAGGTAGCAACAACCAAAAGTGAACTGCAGTCACCATCACGTTCTTGAGGATCCACACCCAGGACTGATTTTTGCAGCACAAGTTCACCCTTGCCAAAAAGAGGTGTTCTTAACAAACACGTCACTTTCTTCCCTTCTTCTGTCACTTCCATCATTTTTTTGGTTGTTTGCTTTGTTTTGTTTTCTTAAGAGCATATTACTTTCCTTCTTGATTCAAATCCTCTCTTGAACTGACTTGAGTCACCCACCCTCTGCTTCATAGCCAAGGGTGGGATTCCAGCATCTTTTATCTCTGCATCATCCACATAACAGCTCTTTTTGTCTCCCACAGCATGTTCCTTTTGAAGAGCCCAACTCAGTCTGCAGCAACAGTTTACCTTAAAAGATACCTCTTTCTCTCCTCTTATCCATTCTCCACCCCTTTCTCCCCTCCATCCAATCAGCAGAGTAACTCCAATAGTAAAGATAAGAATTTTTTTCAAACTCATGCAGCATTCCTGTCCAAGTTAGATAAAGAAAATAAGTTTTTCTATTCCCATTTTTAAGTTTTACCTTTTAACTACTATTTCAGCACCTTTTTACTTCACCTGTTCTGGGGATCCAATTTCGTTCACTTTTAATGTTCTTCTGTCCTAAAGTTCACTATAAGATCAAATATTCAAAGGAACCGAGTAGCTCCCAAATATTCCAGATTTACATCACAGCAATGGAGAAAAATCTGGACTCAAAGCCCCAGAGTGATGCCTGCACCACTGATTTTATTGTTATTTGCATGTACGATAGAGTCCCCGATAAAAACCACATGTCTCTGATTTACACAATGGCCTCTAACCTCAGAGTTAGCTTTTCCTTCCATGGACCCATAAAATGCACATAAGGAGGAAATAAGGTCCAGGGCTCACATAAAAGCGAGCTGAACTGCGGCAGCTTTAGATCCAGCAGTTTCTGATTGTTCCACTTCTGCAGGAGATCAGTGGCCAAGTGAGAGGCAGGAGCCTCTGATGGCACTGCAGCCCAGACAGGGGCTCAGGAGTCACAGGAGGAACTCAAAACACATCCACAGTTTTTTGTTTATGTTGGCGTTAAACCCAGCAGAGCAGAAAATACCCAGCTTGATACACCTCAGATCAAACACTTCCTCATCGTTCCACCTGCATGCCATGGACAGGACCAATCTCACCACAGCACTCCACCTTTAGAAGAACTCGTCTAATGATTACAGCAAGGAATAAGGAGCTGAGATCCCTAAGTTATCGTCCTAGCTCTGTTTGAAATTTCTTCATGAAAAAAAGAAAGAAAGAAAAATAAAAAAAACTAACCCCAAAAGTTTGTAGAGCTTGCTGGCAGGGCCCTCACTGACTGCGGGGACATGGGGTGATGTACACCAGGTACCGCTCTGGCCAAGGCTCTGCTTCTGCTGCACAAGCCCTGTTGTATTTCTTTTGGTATAAGAAGAATCTCTGTTTGTTCTTCTTCATTTAAATTTGCTGGTTTGAGCAAAACTCTCAGCTGGTCGCTCTCCTGGAGGAACAAGACCACAGACTTGTGTAGGTGAGAGGGGCCAGCCTGCGTTTCTAGCTCACACCCTGCCGTGTTTCTTGGGATAGAGAACTGGGTGCTACCCCCCGCAGGGAGCTTCCTTTTGTCCTGGAGCTTGGGCATGGTGACAGGATTGCTCTGAGAGAGACCTTCACCCTGCACACAGGTACTCAACACTATCTGTTAGCAATGAACTAAATGGCATTGAAACATGGACTGTTTCACTTCTACCAACTTCCCACTCCCGACGCTTTACAAAAGCTAGAATTTAAATAAATGCTCTTTACCTGCCTTGCGATGGCTTCAGGTCAATCCCAACAGCCATTAGAATATTTGGATGCTCTATAGTTTCATTAGTCTGGCTTTTTGATAGACGTATGTCTTGAAGTTTTTTTGCTGTGTCCTGATGATATTAGAGTAAATCATGCAGCATTGCACTGGTTTTTTGGTGATGTCCATCCAGCAGGCTGGTAAAAAAAAAAAGAAAGAAAGAAAGAAAGAAAAATCACAAGGTAACAGGTTGTGGTTGCTGTTTTTTAAAGTTTTTCTATACGCAGCCACATAACTTCTACCCATTTTAATGGCCTTATGTAACAAAACCCCTTTTCACATGTTTGGGTCAGTACTTAAAGCACTGTAATGTACTTGTGGGCCAGTTTGTCCCTGCAACAAATATTTCCTGAAACATGCTTAGGGGTCTGAATGACAAGAGGAAATGATTTATCTTGTGAAGCTTTTTGTGGCTGCTGCCTCCAGCTGTCCTTCAAGCCTCTCTCTGCAGAGATCCCTCAGCTACTCACAACGTAGCTGCTGAGTCTCCAGTTTGCAATTCAGAGTATGAAAGAAACCTACACTTGGTGCAGGTTCATCTCAACGCAAACTCCAGACCAGGAGTAGCTGCCACATGGAGAGAGGAGGCACCACCCTAGCATGGGTGGGAAGAAAGGCAGCATGGACTTCTGCCTGGGAAATCATTATTGATCATAGATTAAGTCATCCCTGCTTATCAGTCACAGCCCTTTGGGCCTTAATTGGTATTTAAAACAACATCCTTTTTCACAGCCCCAATCATATCTAGAGGTCTTCAGGTAGCTTTAAATAGAAATTATGGCTATTGTAAAGCCCCTTTGCTTTGCAAAAGAGGTGAAATGAGGTTTACTGTGAATAAACATTCAGGTGGAAGCTTTCCAAAAGGGGAAATCTTTGGGATTTTTGACAAGTAGCTTTGGTTGAGGGGGTTTTGGTGCATTTTTTAAAAAATCACATTGTTTTCTTCTCTGTCAGTGGCATGCTAAACACGAGTAGGTCAGTGAACAATGGTAGATTTGGTGGTATTTGCTTCTTTGGATTGGTGCCCAAGTAGTCTAAATCACATCTACACATGCTGGCATCACTGGATGTGAGATTACAAAAACGGAGAATTACCTATGCCTTTTTAGTAATTAAAATTTCTATTGTATTTGCTGTCTTTATTAGGAGTCCCTGAGCCCTGTTAATTCCCAGTGTTAGAATCCCTGTTGCCTATTTTTAATATTCTTGCAATGTAAATACATTTTTCACATCGCTTTAAGGACCTTGTGTGAATAATACCCAAATAAACACAAAACTGTGAATCATATAATTTCTGGATCCCTCACATGCAAGTAGTATGAATTCAGGTCATGGAGAGCAGTGAATTATGAGGATGCTATGCTGGCTTGTAAGACTAATTAAACAAAAAAAGTAAAGTAGATTGCTTTAGCTGTTTTGCAAAAAAAATCTTTGAATATTTCATTTGCATTTTGTTTACCAGGAGCTCCCAGCGAGTTTCAGTCGGATGCATGTTCTCACAAGCTAGTCCCTCCCATTTGCATTCTAGCACTGCCATTGCTGGGGCTCTGGCAAGCAGGAGCAGGAGGCCATTCACTGAAAGAGGGCACAACTCAGCAGTGCCTGAGATGGCAACGGGCTGACCCTGGCACCTGCTCCCCTGCGAAGCAGGACCTGCAAGCAGCAATGACCACAACCTCTGAAAGCTGGATAAGGTCATCAGTGAAATGACTAAGTGAAGAGGCAAATAATGTAAACACCAATGTATTTGGTATATGGTTCTTACACTCTCTTACCTTGATGAACTGTCTATGCACCAAACTGTCCCTGCAACCCAAGAGCAAGGCTGGGGTGAGGTTTTGTTCCTAATTCTCCTATAAGAGCCTTGATGTTCATGACTTGGTGGCAATTGCACAGGGTGCTATATTTAACATAATTTCCAGACTTCAAACCAACGTAACAAAGCCTCATGTTATTGAAAGCAAGATATTTGAATAGGCAAGAAAGGAGGAGGAACATAAAACTTTGTCTATACTGCTATTACATATCCAGCTATACTTAACACCAAGTCCAAATTAGAGATCATTGTTAATTAGCACAAATGGAAGAGTTTTGCTGATTTTTAATGTTTAACTTCCATTCCCATCATATTTTAGTGCCTGAAATGTCTGTCAGAGTAAATTCTGTCTTTTGCCCTGGACCCCTCATACATTACCATATTTTCACCAAAAAAAGACCAGTAGTTGCCATAATAAATGAACCCAGCGCTATCTCTGGAAAAGGTCACTCCCAGTTATTAATCATTGACCTGTTTATATTTTACCACTTAAAACTGACAAGTGTCAGGTGAGGTGAGATGTGGCCTGAAACCTTTTGCCTTGTGATTTTAGAAGTAGATGCTCCGTGAGGTCTTTGTCTGCAATTTCCCAAATTATGGGGCAGGCTCAACACTTTTTCTCAGCTTCAACAGATCACAAACATTTGGTCACAATGATTGTGACATCTCTACAAAAAAGCTGTAACAATTTCATACTTTGTTCTTTCGGAAAGGCTCCATTGTCTATGTTCAACAATAACTCCTGACGTTTGACATATTCCTGTGAAAGAAATGGGTCTTCCCTGGATTATAGACTCCCCATAATATGCTGGCTATCTGCCTCAGAAACGTGTAAAAAACATCAATTACTTGAAGAACAGGTCAGAAAACTGGATGAAAACAAACCCAGAATTCCAGAAGAAATGATCCTGTGTTATATTCTTGTTTTGATCAAAACCAAAGTATTTTGATGAACAGTATTTTAAATAACATGGAGATTTTAGTTAGTAACTGATTCCCCTCCCCCCCCAACATGCAAACCCTTTTTTCTCCCCCAAACAGTTAAATTTCTTTTGGCATTGGTTTACTTTCCCAAAGAGCTAGAAGTGATACCAAGCAGTGTGAGTGTGCATTGAACACATTTCTCCGGGTGCCTACAGGCACAGCATCATCTTGCAAAGAGTTTTGCTGGGGAGGTTTCAACACTATGTTTCTGCAACATTTTCAATGACAGCATCTGGATAGGGACCACATGGCCACCTACCACACCCCTCTGAGAAAGGCTGGGTGACATTTCTGGTTAAAACTTCTACCAGTGAAAACTGCAGAGCTCTGTTCCCTCACAGATGACTCTCACTTTTGCCAGATTTTTCATCCAAGTTCAAAAGAAACAGTTTCGGGGTCAGAGAATTTTATTTGTAGCTTTAAAAAGCTCAAAAGCAAAATGAAAAGTTTCTTGTTGAGAGAAATGTTTTGTCCAATATGAAACATATTAACTTTGCAGTTCTTTGACTTTTAATCTCTGCTGTTTTAGGGAGCCAGCAACTCCAGAATGAACTTTCTCCAGGTAAAATTTATCTTTTCCTAGAGGACATGCGAGGTGGAGAAGACATAAAGCAAGTGTTCCCAGATTGTCTAAATGACCTAAAAGCAATACTATTTCTCTTGACCTCGGGCAAAAATACACACCAAAACACCTGGATATGTGTCTTTGCATACTATGCAAATGCTTTGGAGCCAGGTGAGGGCTCTGAATATGGACACCAAAATGTTTTCCCCAAGCATGTCTTCTCTTTGGCACAGTTGGGCCTCCTGCCTCACCCACACCTTTCTGCTCCCTTGCCTGTATTCAGCATAAATCCCTGGTGAGAGGTGTCTGCTGAGCCTGGAGTCCTCCTGGGAAATCTATTCTCTGATTAAATATACGAGATACGTTGTTATGTCCCTCCAATGTTCAAATATAAGGGGAAAAATTAGGTCTTTATTCCAGAGATTTTGATGTAATAGACTGCCAGACCTCAGTCACCCCTTGCTCATTAACATTACAGTTCAGCATGGGAACAGCGGTGCAGGGGGAAGCCCCCAGCCCACATGGTGTCCATTCCCACTGCCCAGAAGAGGAGTCCCCACTTGTCACAGCCCCAGCAGCAGCACCAGAAAAGGCAGGGCTAGGAATAGCACTGACACAGAGCTATCATTAAGGAAAAGAAGCCACGCTGTCCCAGGCCATTAGATGACTAGGCTATTAAGAGGAATGGAAATAAGTATATTTCTTCCACAAATTGCCTCACCACCTGCTTCCCAAGGTTCAGCAGTGGCTTCCCACGTTGTAACCAGCCAGGAAGTGTCAGAGCTCAAAGGAACCCCTCCCAAACCGTGGGGAAGAAGACATCTTTCTCTCCACTGCATTTTCAAAGCAACTGCACACTTGCCTCCCTGTATCTCCTTTTCCCTCTTCACCTTCTGTGTTCATTTCCTTGCAAATCTTGTGGAAGTGAGGGTGTGCACTAAGCAAACACCTTTTTTCTTGGACACTGTGCACACCAGACTTCCACTTCTTTGGATTTTACGCCAAAGTAGTTCCACTATTTTCAGATTTTTATCCCTTACCTCTTGCCATGACATCTGATGGGATAATTTGATGGGAAAACCTGATCAAAGCACAGGTTTCTCCCTTCCCCCAGCACGGGGGCACAAGCACACAGAACTGTGTTCCAGCTAATTTAACAACATAAAAGCGAAACATTTTACATGGAGGATCTGGAATCATCATTTTCTGATGTCATAGGTCACATGAAATACCTCTTATGTTGTCTCAGTCTATTTCCTGGCATAGAGTTGCAATCTCCGAGAACACATAAATGTTTCAGTATTAGTACTAAGAAGCCACATGAGGGAGCATTTGGAGAATTGAAATGCTTTCCTTGTATCATTGTAAATAAGGGAGGGAATCAGGCTTGATCCCTGTGGGATATATAGAATCCAGACAAATCTAGATGTTATTATCCATTTCTCCACTCATACAGAGATGCAGAATTTGTGATTCTTACTGAAGGTAGAGTTTCTAAAAAAAAAGCCCACTAGTGGGCTGAACCAGACAAATTCCTACTCTTGCCAAGGTGTGCTGAGACTGGGATACCTGAAAGGGAGAGCAGATAAGTGGCTTTACGTTTCACCTAAATGAAAATATAAGACACCGTGTACAGGTCTTTCTGGGCTGAGCGTGGCAGCAGTGCCAGCTTTCCCAGATCACCAGCAGCCTCAGATGACAGTGGCAGGGAGTGGTAAGCTCTCAGCTCCTGCAATCCTCTGACTAGCCAAATAGCTCAGCCTATGTGCTTCCAAATAACTTTTACATCTTAGGCTTTTGTATCTTTGGGTTAACTAAAGAAACTAAACCCCACAGGTACACAAAGCGAAACCAATCTCAGTACTTTTATAAGCTGACTTGCAATTTTTTGAGTGTTTGAGGTTGTCAATACCGAAGCTAACCAAAATGAGAAAAATATGTCAGCATGAACCATAATGGGAAATGGGCATACATTTGTGCTCTCTACTGTTACCTCAGCAAAAAAACTCATATTCAGCTTGGGCTATCCTCATTGACAGAGTCACCTCAGTCAAAGAACATCACATGACTGTACTGAAAACGTTCTTGCTAGTAGTGCTAAACAGATGTTGAATAAAAAATTTAGCACTCTGCCTCCAAAAGTCAACATCCATAATAATTGTTGTCAATTAGAGAAACTCATATTAAAGGTCATTTTGAAATCAGTAGAAAAGCACTACACCAATATCCCATTTTTTCCTAAAAATCGATTATAGAGCAAGTAATTAATGAACTGTGTGAAAATCATGTTGCAGTTATGATGTTATGAGCACACATGGCTGTGAACTTTTGACTAAGAGATCTGCAACTGATTTTTAACAGGCAGAAGTCCCAGCAGCCCCTTCTTTCCTTCTGCCTAGACTGTGTCACCAACTGCAGCCACGGCAGAAAGGTGGGTGGGAGAGAGAGAAAAGAAAGAAAACACCAGACTTTGAAACCAAGCACATTTGCTCAGCCTCACTGGAGGAGGTCTGGGGTGCTCCTCAAGGCAGTGTGGATGTCTGCTGAGCCACACCAGGTCCAGCATGCCTCCAAGCAGCAGCAGGGCTTGGCCGGCTGTCTGCGGGGCAGCCCTGCAAATCACAGCATGCAACTCATCTGCATTTGAAATAATCCCAGTTTCCCTGAGGATTAAACTTAACCCAGATCACTCCAGTGAGCCGGTTTACAGCTCAGTCCCCGCACGGTCATGTCGCCGCAGCCGAGGGGGGAGCAAACTCTGCCGTGGGAGCGTGTGTCCGAGGGCAGGACCTCCACAAACCTCCTCTGCTGCTGAGACCAGCAACCTGGATGTGCATGGCCTGGTGGTGGAGGAGAGGCTGGCATTCATCCCCTCCAATTTTCACTGTTTTCACTGCTTAGTGGTTTTCTTTGCGTGAAATCATCTGACCATTTTTATTAAACCAAAGGTGGTCTGAAAGTCTGGTGTTTGCCGTTATCCTCATCTCCAGAGAACAATTCTTTACAGCTCCAGTAAATAGGACTTAAAAGGTAAATGGTATTATAGTGTTAATTTCAAAGTGAATTATTCAAAAAGTGCTCCATATGTCAGCAAGCATCATTTTGTGGAACTATATTAATGTCTTCCTTAAATACAGTTCTCCCTTTCTAAAAGCTGTTTTATAGATCCAGGAAATATGTCTGGTATGAAGAAGTGCTTATTGTAAAGGATGTTTTAGCAGTTGTGTTCAATTAATGAGGAAGGCAGGATGTAGCCCTATATAAGAAATAGCATAACAGCAGTAATTCCTTGGGGCTTGGGAATCTTCACACTTTCAGGTACTGTGCAGTTATCCATTCATTCAAGATACCAGGTCAGTTTTGTTTCATATTCTGCATTTCACATCAAAAAAGGGTAATATCTCCTTGTGACAGGTATCTCTGTAAAGAATTGAGGAGGTAAAAATAAAAAGAAACTGTTGCTTTTCAGCAGAGGTGCCTTAAAGTAAATCACTCAGAAAGGACCCCAAAGCTTCCAGGATCAGCTGAAACAAACAGAAAATTCCCAATGCTGACAGCAACGGCCATTCGATAAAGAAAGGACCGGACCATAAAATTCTGTTTTATCCTGCTGACAGAACCATCAGCTCCCTTTCTTCCATTTCTCAAAGGATGGCAAGAAGATACATGCACAGCAGAAGACCTCCCTAGATTCCTCCACATTGACACGTTACTGGACACTGCTCAGCAAGCTAACGGTAGCCTTGACTTAAGAGAGCACGTATATGCTTTGAAATTGTGCTAACCCTGGCTTTCTGCATTTCTCCTGCTCAGTTGAGAGGACCGAAACTCCTCATCTTTTACACTCCACATCCCTTTCATGAACTCTATGGCACTGAGGATTAAAAGCAAATAAATGGAAATATTAAGAGGATTTAAAACGTCTGCGAGGTGGCCGTGCCCCTGCCTTCTTTCATAAATAACGGCTGCGTCTAGGTTTATTTGTGTTACTAAATACTTAGGAGCTCAGCCAGGCTCGGGATCCTACAGCGAGGGCCGGTACAGAGAGAGACCCAGAGGTGACAGCAGGCAAGGATTGTTCTCATCCCTGTTGTGCAAGGGATAATTGCAGCCTGGGGAGATTACACCCAACTGAGCACCAGTTGCAGTTGGTCCACTGGCAATAGTAGTGCAAGGGACGTGGCAGAGAGCTGGAACTGTCACCTCTGCATCTAAGCAGCATCATGGCTAGAACTGTAAAAATCAACGGTTCCCCCTCAAAACACAACCTGCTTGGTTTAACTGATGATTACATTCTCTGAGCCTCTTCAGTGCACTTTATCGTGTCCACAAAAGATAAATGCCATTTACTGGTAACTGGAATGTCAGTGCTTCAACTCAGGCTTACTGGAAATTGAATCTAATGGTCCAGCACTTGGTCTTGGCTCTCCATCTCTTACTATGCAGGTGAAAAATCTAGATAGACTTTATTTATATTTTATATATGATCGTATTTATATCAAATAAATACTCTGTGGATTGTTTCATTGTATTACAGAACAAGTGCTATTACTCCAGTCTGTTTCTGGTACTCACTTTCAGATTTTCCTCTCCTGAAGTGGTTTGCTGATCTACACTGCTCATATATAAAAATATAGACCAGAGAACATTTGAGGTGACACTTTTCAAATCAATTAGAAGCCCTGTAATATTTGGCTGTTTGCAAACTGCTCACACCTGCAAGTCCCTGTGACCACAAACTCTGCAAGTTGCACTAGCTGGTGGTGATGGAAACCAAATAAGGTCTTTTCTGTTCCATGATTTTCAGACTTTTTTGTGGTGAGTGTGACCTCTTCTGTATTTGAACTGATCGCAGTGTTGACTTATCACATTGACAGTTAATAAAAATTAGATATCAGTGAAATATTTAGTTAGTGGTGATGACTTTCGACTTTAATTCCTCAGGCCTATTAAAACAATTAATCCCAGTCAAAAATTATAGTAAAGGCAATAAATGTTGAACTGCTCTTTTCTGTGAAAAGCATCCATTGGTATATTCAACTACCTTACAAAAATCACCTGTATGATAAGCAGATGAGAGCTCAAAATGCCAAGCTCATCTCATTCTACTAGTAGCCAGCCAAGGTGGCTCAGGCAAGGACGTCTACCATGGGCTCACCACTGGGTTATGACAGCATTATGGTCTCCTGACCATACTTTAACTGTCATAATGTCATAGCCTAGCTCAAAATATTATTTCTACCACTACTACAACAAATTTTACTATCATTACTATTATTACATAGCAATCCACAACCTTTCACCCAGTTCAGACACCCCTGTGGGAAGTGCAGTAGAGGAAGCATAAAAGGTGAGCACAACTCTCTCATTCTGAACCTACGATAGGAGAAGCACTAGGAGGAGAATGTGGCAGAAAGGACAAGTGTAGGAGAGCCCAGCCTGGCACTGGCTGGTGCTGGGGAGAGCTTTGCCACTGCTCACACACGCTGCTCAGCGCAAGCAAACAGATTTTTGTACTTTTTTTTCCCTGGGATTTACAAGCTGGCCAAGTTTCAGCAGATTTTCATGAGGACGGCTAAATGCACATCGCCAACATCAGGCTGACAGACCTGCTTACTTCACCCAAATAACGCTTAGCCAATTTTTGGATTCCTGTTCTCAACTACAAAGACACTATAAATGAAACAAGTTTTCCTAGAACAAAAATAAAATACTAAACCAATATCTTTCCCACTAGCTTTACTCCACAGGTTACCCTGTGTTTCTTTCACCCACGTACACAAATCAGCTTGACGCAGTCTTCAGCAGGGAAAATGTCATCCCCAGCAAAACAACCTGCCAAAGCTAAAAACCAGATAAAGATAGTCTTTACTGGGCCATGCCAGGCAGCTTTCATGGTGGTGCTCCAAGCTGAGCCAAAAATATTTGTATGTTTAAGCAGTGTAAGAGAGACAGCTAGCAGGAGAAAAGTATCTGAGACAAGTCTGGAGGTGAAGTTTGAACAAGAAGGATTGCAAAGAGCTTTGGCTCTGTGAAGTAAGGTGTGGGGTGAATGATGTTTGGTATAATTACACCTTTCTTTTTTCTTTTTCTTTTTTTTTTAATCCACATATGCTTCTTCTTATGAGCTAACTTCTCTGGAATGAACACAGTTTAAAGCACTACTCTCAGAGTCTTCTGTGTTGCAGGTTTCTGTAAGTGGCTATCATGCCCATGCTGCCCACCTTGTCTGACTGAAGATAGGTGACATGCTGTGCAGCTAACCAAAACAGGTTCATGTGCTCTACACAGTAATTTCAGCTCATTTGTACAAAGACAGTCACAAAGTTAAGGTCTGGCGGACCATTACCTAAGAAAAATACAATTTCTGAAGCCCAATCCATGTGCTATGAATGCTTGGTTCAGGAGCAGCAGAAACCTGTGGGCTTTGATCACAGATTCAGCATCAGTGCAAATGCCACAGCAAAGCACAACGGCAAGGAACGTGCTCATAAAACCAAATTTCACTGAGAAAACAAACCATGTGACACCTTCCTGCAGCTGAACCACAAAGGCAGATCTTTTCCCCAGTTGTGTGGGCTGAATGCCACAATGGAAGAGGTTTCTCCTCAACAAAAGCTCACTCTTGAAGCCAGCAGTGATGTGCTTCTTGCTCAGTCACCAGTGGCACCTCTGTTCAGCAGTACAAGAGGCCATTTGGGGGTGCTAAGAGAAAATGGCAGGGTGCAATTTGCACCCCTACACTAAGGTGCTAACTCGTATCCCAGAAGAGAGGGCTCGACCACACTGACAATCAGAGGTGGCTCTTGCTGTCCCTCCCACCATGCCCTGACACATCTGGGAAGGGCACCAGAAGGGGTGCTAAAAGGTGGGTTTATGAGCACTAGAGCTCATCTCCATCTGGTTTGCTGGCACAGCAGTGGCCTACAGCCCGTGAGGACCTGCACAAGGTTGCATGTGGCACAGCACGTGGGAGAGCTGGTTGATGTGGGGAGGGACCCCACCACAGACTTTCACAAGTGCTTCCATCTCAATCAGGAGCAGACAATTAGTCGCTCTCTGTGCAAGCTGATTGCATAGGCTGGATTTGAAAGTCAGTAGAGAAACTATTTGATTTTCTCCTCTCTTCATGCCTCCTTTCATGGCAGGATTAGAAAATCTATGAAGAGAGATTTACCCAATCCTTTTCCTCAGCTTCCTTGGCCCCTCCTGCAATCAGAGATGTTTGGAGTCTGCTTTATATCTGCTGAGCACCACCCCTGAGGGTGTTTCCTCCCACACACGCTTTTATTCCCCAGCTCTCCACCTAAACCCCGTGGTTAGGAGCGACTGGCACAGGAGCCAATCTGGGCTTTTTGGCAGCTCCTCCCCAAGCAGTTCTTGACTGGTGAGTTACAGCCACAGCCTGGCCCTGCTGCACTGCCCATCCAGGGTCCATCCCAATAACCTCACTCCCCACTCAATGCACCAATTCCCATGAAACTCTTTCTCTAAGGAAACCAGGTTTGTCGCAGTGTTACTTGCACATCACTGAATGACAGCTGGACTGGCCCTGCTAGTCTGTGTCAGAGGCTATTTCACTTACTCCCACGACAAACTCTTCTGAATTACAGAAGAAAGGAGAGAGAAGGAAAACATGTGCTGCAGCCTTTCGTTTCCATGATCTCCTCCTTGCTGTGTGCTCTGTTTGGCAGATGGGTCAGCAGAGGCACCTGCTGCCATGGACATTCAGCATAAAATGGGGCATGAGTTTACATTTACTGCATGTGAATGTGCATTTGTAAGTGGATTCACAAATTAGGACACGACCAGTACTAAAGCTAGCAGCACTAAGTAAAGGCCTGTCACAGCAGCCTGAACACCAGTGTCAAAGCCATCACTGCTGTTGTGATTTCAGCTGCCAATAGCCAACAGATTGGGAGTTCTGTAGGTTCTGCAAGGGTCATCCACACACAAAGCCAAGACCAGGTCTTTGGTGATTTTCAAAGCATCCCAGATAGCATGCTCACAGGATGGTGTGTTTAACTGGAACTCGTCTAGTAGCTGCTTAAAGTGACCAAAAAGCACAATGGCAGCTGATCAAAAAAGTGCCAGCTGATGACATCTTTCTCTGCTTTATTGCAAATATATAAACCTGGATGGGCTGACTAGGATTAACACCTAAAAATCCACACACCACTTTTTCACAGATAAGGCCTATTTTTTTGTCTGTGCTCTGTTTATCTGTCAATGTGTAAGCTGTGAAAGGGCACATTTCCATCACTTCATTTTTTTCCTCCATTTTTTCAGCTTCTAATTCATGGAAAGTCGGTAAGAATTTTGTTACACCTTTTTTGTTAGCTATCACTTCTTCTCTTACAACTTACGAATTGTACACCACCAAGATACCCCAGTGCTGCAACAACTGCTTTTCTAAAAGCATTATAAAGTATCCAAAGCTACTGCACGTCAGTTCTAGATGAATTTGTTTCCATGTGAAAGTCCATCATTTTCCCTCCTTCATCCCTAAATCACTCCTATCTCAGCTGTCTCCTTTCATGTTTGGTGACAAGGAATAAAAATGGCACTTTCAGAAAAAGGGAATGACTAATTTCTAAAATAGAATCATATATTTATACTTTCTCCCCCACGATTTATATCTCATTTTTCTCGTCCCTTTCGGTTGCTATTCAATATCAAACAGAATTTCACTGACCTGAGACTACGTTGATATGTGAATTGATACTACACTGACACACGACTCTTCCTTTGGGGTGGTGGCAACTCACCAATTAAGAAGCCACCTCCTGTGCACAGTGATGTGCATTTACCAACAACACCTTCTCGACACTTTTCTACCCATTCATCTGTCTTGTGGAGATCCTGCAATTCTGCTCCACCTTCTCTAGCCTGACAGAGGGCCATGGGTCTGACAGGAGCACCGAGTTCCCATAGATCCTTACAAGCATGCTGTTTACCTCTGGTTTTTCCACAAACCTATGAGGAAATGGTCCATGAAGAACAAGGTGACAGTGGCCACCTGGGAAAGGGCACCTGAGTTAACACAGAGGAAACCTAAGCACCAAACACCAACTCCTGGCACCTACAGGTAACTACAGGCCTGGATTGGAGATCAGTGCAGTAAATTTTATTCCATCTGAGCAAGAGAGGAGTTTTAGGAGTATTGCTAACACCAGAAACCAAAGATTATTGGACACTTATGCTGGAACTTGTTTCTGTGCAAAGTCTGACTTGGCCACGTGAACCAAAGGCCCTTGTATGATATGGAAATAAAGCCTTTCCATGGAAATAAAGTCGTCCTTGTCAGTGTAGCTAGCTGGAAGGTTCAACAGGGAATGTAGTTTGGGAGTTGTAGAGACCATAGAGCTTGTCCTCCCATGAAGCTGTGCCTGTGCTGGCTCACTGGCTTGCTCAGAAAGGCTGAACACAGCCAGGAGCTCCCCAAGTCTCCCCGTCAATCACTTCAAGGGTCATTCCACTACTGATGCCTTGCCAGGTTTAGATTTAGAGCAGCTTCTATTTTCTGGCCACTAACCCCTCTAATCGTGACAGCACTTTAACTCTCATTTCATGCTTTCTCTACTGCCTTAACGTTCATTTGTGAATACAAGAAATCAAGAGATTAAAGAGGTACCTCTTTCCTTCAGAGAGCGCCGGTCTTCCTCTTTGGGTCCATGTCCACTGCCAAGTGTTTGGAATATCCACTTACAATGATTGTTTTCACAGGTTTTCCTGGAAGTAATGAACACTGACTGGTACTTCGTTGGGGTCATCATTCCATTTAGAGGCTAGTGAAAAACACCACTTAATTTCCATTATAAATGTATCTACTATAGGCACTGTATCTAGTACATACTGGCTGCTTACACGGGAATGTTTAAAAGCTTTATACCTAAACTCCTCTAGAGTCAAACTCCAAGCACTCAGATATTTCGCTGTCGAGCTTTGGTGTCCTGATACCTCCCAGCTGATCTATTTTTTGCAAAGTGTATTAAAGCAGCACCTCAGTCCCTGGCCGTGCCATCTTTGTTGCCTGTGGAAAACTGGTGCCTCCCAGCAGCCTCCCCAGAGAAGACTGACAGAAGTACACCCTTGAGCTCCTCAGCACTACTCTTTAATTACCTCTCACCTTTATTTTCTGGCAACCCACTTGTCACACTCTAACCTCTATATTTCTCCTCCAAGATGCTTAAAGATTTTCTTGTTTTCACACTCTGGCCTCCTACTTTCCACATTTGCCCTTATCAGTCAGAGTTTGGACTCTTTCTTTTTTTGGCTCCACAATCTGGCTGAAGCATCTTTGTGATTTAACCACTGGAAGCTTTTCTTTTTTATGTGGCCAAATATATTTGAGGGCCAATTAGTGAGTAAACCTTTGTGTTGGCCACTCTGCTTTAGTCTCCCACCTTTTCTGATTATTTTTCGTCTTTCCCACTCTTTCTGACTTTATTTCTGACATCTTCTACTTATTCCTAGACTTGAATTCTTGGTTCACACCCCAAAATTTGACCTGTTTTTACCTGCCCTAATACTCTGTTTCTTCTCACACTGATTCTTCCCTTTCTGTTTTCCAAAGGTACTCAGCTTCCAAGGTATAGTTCAAACCCTCCCACATCTGCTGTCTTAAAGATTCAAATTTCACATCCACAGATAAAAATCTTTAAAGGGAGATTAACCCCAAGTAACAAACTGGGGATCTGATCAGTCCCAGTCTTTGATCCCTCCCCACTCTGCAGTAATTAAAACTTTAAAGTGATGCTAACCTTACACATTAGCAGTTAAAAATGAGGTAAAGACAATGTTGTGTACGGTTTGATTGAGTGGATTTCTGAACAAAGAGTAGACATATGGGGTATATTACACAAAAATCAGAATCACTGAGGTTTTCCCATTCATCTTCAAAAAACACAAGCAAATACTAAACTCATCCGGGGTTCCCTCAAGGTGAAGTAAAATTTTCTCTGCTTCTGAACATAAAGAACTAATCAAGACTGATACGATTTCCAAAGAATTAAGGAGTCTCAAAATACTTTCCAGGCACAATGGATATCCAATTCTATTCAATGTACATCATAAACAAAAGAAATTACTGTCTTGAGTTACATATAGACAGAAATGCTCTTGGTTTCTGAAATGATTTTACCACACAGGACTTATAGAAAGTGTTCACATTAGACTTGGTGAGAGAGGCCCCAGAATTTAAGATATATATTGCCTGGGTGAAAGACAGCCCAAAATCTGAAAGTTTGTTTTGTCATCAGGCCAAGCAAAAACCAGTGGAATCGTTTTAATGCTTTGGTGGTTTCCCCTGACATAATTTGATCCATAGGAACTTTTGCAGAGTAAATTGCATGGGAAGAAGAGTAAATGATGGTGTTAATTAAGAGGGACATGAATGGGGTTGGCCGTTGTGTACATCACTGTGCTGTGCACACCTAAAGCACTTCCAGCTACCAATAGGTGGCAGAATATTAAAAAAAAGAAAAAAAATGAACTCACCTTTTAGCAGAGATTCAAATGTAAGCATCTTTGCCACATCTCTCCCACATCTGCATGGAATTAGATGCAAAGAGAAAAATATTTGTGAAGGTGACGGATTACTTGCTAGGATTTCCCATATTTTTTAATAATTTCAGCAATTTCCCTAGAGCGTGTGAAAGCCCACAGTGCAAATTATTTGATCCTTGCCACTGTTTATATAATAAGCCATAAATGCCTCTGACCTATTGGAGGATTTAGCTCTCTCTGGGCTCTGAGGACCCTGTTCTTTCAGCATGTGGTCCCAGACAACACCCTTTCATACTTCCAGAGATGAACAAAGCCTGTAAACTGCGAGCTGCTAACTAAAGAGAACTACTCCCAAACGGAATGACCAGATGACCAGCTGAGTTCTCAAAAAAATAGGTTCCTAATGTTGCTGAAGAAAGCAAACTCACAGAACTTTAAAGTCAGCAAGCTTTTAAGCTTCATGCCTAAAATAATTCATTTGAAACACTAACAAAATAAAGAAGTTTCAGTCATGGTAACCTACTATGAACTTTAAAATGCTGGTACACTACCATTGATTAGCACATTTTAGCAGGGGCACCTTTTTCAGACAGCATATCTGGACAGTGACTCTACAGATTTCTACCTTCTTACATCAGCCAAGACATCAAGGACATTTTTTTTTAAAAGGAGGAATCTGTAGTTAATCAAACTTAGATCCATCAGTATTTATGATTTATTTGTTTCCAAAAAAGTCATTACAATCACCACATTCTTCATTTTATTAGTGGTATGTCAAAGAAACCTACTGAAGCTCATATGTAGCTATTAGATTTGCCCAAAAGAAACAGAGCCAGATGTGCTGGTGAGTCAGGTCTGGGATATCTGATTGCAGGTAAAATTGCTAATGCAACTCTTTTAGCAGTAAAATGCATTTATGAAAGTTCTTTGCACATCTCCTACCTGTTCCCATCACAGTCAAATGGACGAGTAACATTCAAATCATCAGTGAGATTAGCATCAACTAGAAAATTAAATGAAAATATTTACACCCACAAATGTAGGCTACTTTGGATTTTTTTTCAAAGAAAACAAGACCAGTCTGAAATTTCCAGTGCCTTCTACTTGTGGGCAGAAATGGACTCTGCATCTACGTCAGCCAATGGGAATCAGAATGCAGACCCACAAACAAACACTGGCATGAGAATTGGTCTGGACAAGGTACTTAATGCCCAATGCACTTAGTGTCCAGGATGTGAACGAGACTTTATAGGCACTTGGAGCTAATTTGGGGAACTTCTACACTAAGCCACATTGGGCCAAATAGATGTTCCCCAGGAGAGCCCAGACTCAAGTATTCCAAGCATTTGTAATGTGCATATCCAGTTATGTCCATGGAAAACTTGCCATTGAAACAGCTCCAAACCCACTGTCTTCATTCCAGGCCCCCTCTAGTGTCACAGGTCGAGGAGTAGCTTTGTGTTGCATCGTTACAGAAAAGTCTTGTAAACCTTGTCAATTTGCTGCCAGCAGAAAAATGTGACATACCCAGCCAGCTGAGAGTAAGCAAAAGAAAAATTTTAATGTTACAGCATTTCAAATATTAGTTCTTTCCATTCCCCAAGTGGTGGAAGACCCTCGCAGTTTTGCTCGCTGCTTCCATTCCCTAGAAGGGGCTATTTCTATTTCCTACCTAATTGCTTAGCAGCTGACCTAGGAGACATGACAACTGGTAAACAAACATCATTTTCTACCCTGCTGCTAAAGATGTTGGGGGTCTTTGGTGGTGTTTTTCTTGGGTTTTTTGTTTGTTTTCTATTTTTTATTAACATAAAGACAATTTTTGTGCCGGGCCGGTTTTTCTAAATTCTTCCTGCTCTATTACTCACATGAAAAAGAAAATAAATAGGATAATCTGTAACATCACCACAACTATGATGAAATCATGCCAGAAGACTTTTCCCTGCCTGGCTTCATGTTCATTCAAAAACCCAAAGCCAAATAAATGTCAGACAGTTAGGACTAAATAACCCTTTAGGAGCAGAAGGGATGAAAGATACACAAATACCAGTAAGCATGGAAAGAAAGAAGTCAAGGCGAGCACTTTTCATCTCCAAATATCCTTTTGTAAGCCCAGGCATGGAGAGGCTTTAATGATTCTGAAGCAGAGCAAAGCCACCCCCCACCCAACACACGTGCACCCAGCCCCAGGCCACCCCTTCTCCTTCCCGCCCCAGCAAAGCCTTGGGGTGCCCCAGGGGTGACCTGAGCCCACAGCAGTGTGGGGAGGCTCAGACTTGCAGTTGGGAGACTGAGCCAAAAGCTTGTGCTGACCCTCTGTTGGTACCTGGGTCCTCTTTCTCCCCTGAGCTGGTTTTGCTACGGATGCCAAGCAAGCTTTTACAGACAGCGTGGGGTGAGGATAAACATCTTGGGGACAGCTGGAGGTGACCAGTGTCAGCATGGACCACACTGTGCAGGGGTAGATGGTGCTCTGGTAGGCAGATTCTGACATTCTTATTTCTTTAAGTTCCTCTTAAAGTCAGTGTCTTGAGGGAGTACTCATTTCTGAATGAATAGATCAAAATTTGACCCTAGGATCTCTAGTTTCCGCCCCCCTACAGTTTCCCAAGCCATTCAGAGTTATTGGGCTACATTTAATTTCTTCGGATACGCTCAATTGTTTAATCTAATTTACCAGATTGGGACATTAGGCATTTATTCTTCATTATTGTCTGGTTAGAGCGGTCTGGAGGATGCTCTCGACTGGAGGGAAACAGCAGCTGCAATCTGCTGCTCTAGTAACAGTAATATTCCCAGGCAGACACAGACGGAAAGTGCAGATGGAAACCCAGCCCTGACAGGAACGAGAGCTGAAGGGTGCCACAAGTCAGCCACTAATGGCTCTCCACACGCTTGCAACATTACATTTCAAGAACCAAATGATATCTTTTTGAGATGTTGTTTTAACTGACAAATCTTTAAGCATAACTAAATGGGGCAGAAACGAGGCAGCGCAGGATTTTAGCTGCATTAATAGGCAGTTTGATTTTAGTGCATTGTCATTTTAGAGAATAAGGTTAAAGCTACCACAGGTGACAAGGAGAGGCTGGAAACTACTAAGAGTTGTGCTTGGTAAAACAACAGTGTACCTTGAGGAAGGACATTAATATACTACTAGTAACTTTTTTTTAAGTGTCTAAAGTTCTCCCCCCAGCTCCTGATGTTCTCATCTAATTTCCAAGTCATGCTCCTGAGGCCTTAACACCCTTTTCCAAATGCCAATGTCAGATCTTCTGTCTGCAGAGGAGAAAGGTGCTGGAACTCCTTTTACATACAGAGTTTCCTATTTCTACTTGGGAAATAGAAGCTAATGGAACGCATTTGGATGGTACCATTGAAGTATGGACTTTACCTATTGTAGAAAACATTAATTTATGGTACCTGTAGCACCAAATATCCAAGCATACATGCAGCTTACAGTATCAACGGGACCTTATGCATTTTCTCAGTATAGTTTGTACAAATCCCAAGCCAAAACAAGGTAAGAAGACAAAAGCTCTCATTTTATAGCATTCATTATAATCACCATTATTATGTGGGTTTGGCATATGCAGCCTCTTACCTCTACAAAAAAGTTCCAAGATTCTTATCCCCTATCTGAAATTACTGTACCAAGAGAATTTTCTGTCTCACATGTAGCTGCTACAGAAGAGGCTCTTAGCACATAAGTAGTTATTGCAGAACAGCAACAACACCACGTATCCTCCTCTCTATCTAATCACAACGTTAAGCGTACAAGTCTGCTCAGAGAATACCTTTCCATAGATTAGTCAAAAGAAATAAACGGTAAAAAGCATTTTATTTCCTCATAAGACCCTCAGAGTCATCCTCTCTGTTTCTGCAGGCTGGCACAACAGTGCCCCAGCTAGATAATAAACATTTTAGGGATAAAGTTCTGCTGGTAAATCAATTTCCCTATAAACCAAAGAAAGGATACCCAAATGTTATCTCACTATAACTCACCAACAAGACGACTCTGAAACGCCTCCTTTGTTTTGGCTACTCAAATTCCAAGTGATGATTTTACTACGTTGCAATGTGGGGGTCTTTTCTTGTCCTCCTTCACCTTCTTCTGACTTACTGCAGAGTATTTAAATCTCAAGGGAAAAAAATGTGACATTTTCTAGAATTTAACACGCTGGACTTTTGTCCTTGAATTGAGCCTGTCTATATTGGACAAAGACATAGCTATAAGCTTTTCAGTTGGTGGTTGTTGTTGTTGTTTGGTGTTTTGTTTCTTTTTTCATATATATTTACACATTGTTTTCCTTATTTCTACAATTTGCTTTTGAGATTGGTGGTTGGATTCAAAGAGCAAAGCTGAGGACAGGGGGCTCTTTCTCATGGGGCTATGCTGGTGTGCTAATTACCCAAGAAAAATGTTTCCTTTGGTGGCCACCACCAACTGCGTTGGGGTTTCTGTTCCATTGATGGGTCAGAAGGTTGAGAGATAAGACTAGGACATTTCACCCCCTCCTTTGGCCAGGTTGTTATGTTTTCTAGAAACAGTTTATATTACATACCACTTCTAGGAAAGATAAATAATGACACGTTTACAAAAGCAAGAAGCAAATCCAAACCAAGACCATAACAGCATTTTCAGAAAAAAATGATTTAGAATGTTTAAGTCCATTGGTTTTTAATCAGTTAAGTAGATAATATCCCAAACAAAATAATTTATCCTTGAGCAATCAAGAAAATTAGTCATGTTGTATGTTGAATTGTCAATTTAATCTGCAGGCGGGCTAAAATAACAAACAGGAAAATCATTAAATAATATTTCCTCATACTAAATACATCTCCTTTCCACACAATCACAACTCCCTATACAAAGTTGTTTAGCAGGTGTCATTTATTATTTATATTATGTTACCAGCTCATTGGCTCACTTCAACCAAGCCCAGCATTCACTGTGCAGGGCACTGCACAAATATATATAAATGACATTTCCTGGAGCTACGCGTGGCAGAGCCCATCAGTCACAGCGGCCACATGGATGTGGAATTACAGCCCCATTGAAAGCACAGGGGCTTTGGCATTGATTTCAATAGAGGTGGAATTTCACTCACATAAATTAAGGCACACACACAAAAAATTAGTTGACTCGTTTCCTTGAGGTCAGATAGGAAGGGTCTTTCCAAGTGCAGTGTAGAGCATTTAATTTTCATTGCTTAAGTGGAATTCAATGAACCATGGATCAGACTAAGCATTTAGTTTTATACATGCCCATTTCTTGCTCAAAGACTGAGATTATCCATGTAGGATAATTTTCTATTCAAGAACCACAGGACTGTCTTATATCACCTAGGAAATTGAAAACATTTTGTGTGTTCACTTTTGTTCCACACCTATAAACAAATATATATACAAAAAGCAGTTTATAAATGGAACAAATTATTATTTATGATGAATATATTTATTATGCATTTGATGTTTGCTAATGAATATATTCATGTTGCTCCTTTGGGATAGCTTTGAAATTCTGACCGTTTGTTAATTGCATGAAATGTGTCACACGTTATACACTGCAGAGCAGACCAATAAACCACATAGTCTAATATGTGATGCTAATAAATCATTTTTTAACATTCAGAACATCATTTGTCTCTTTTTGCTAATATGTCTCTTTTCCAAGCCCTGTAGTTTTATTTCCATACCTCTCAATTGGAGAAAATTAGATTAAGGTGTCCATACACCCCGCGTATCGATTATATGAAGTTAATAAGATGATTAATGCACGTGACAGAAATTACAAGCCTTACAAACAAAACACCCAAAACCATAACTGGAATTTTTCTTCGAGCTTTTTGTTGTGGCACAGTGGTATGAAAAGGTGAGATTCATTTTTTATTGTTTTGGTTTGCGTTGGCATTAGCTCAAAAGGAAAGTTGTTTTTCTCCTCCCGTTGCCTTTATAGAGTAAAGCCAAAACAGACAGACAAATGAAAAATAAACAAAAAGCCACTTAGGCCTTCTAGTCACCTGCCTTTGGAGGGAGATGAACTTTTAACTCACCTCACTGGGTGGCTGTAACAAGACAGGGGAGCAGCGCCCAGCACGTAGCGCCCAGCACCGCCGGGCGATGCTCGGAGCAGCCCAGCCCAGGTCCCCAGCAGCACACACGGGCTGGGGAGCTGAGGGTCGGTCCCCTCCAGAGGATATCCCCAGACCTGTGGCAGAGGGACCTTAGCATGTCACTCTGAGTCACAAAATGCAGAGAGCCCACACAGCTGGCTGAGTACGTGTTGCATCCAGTGCTGAGCTGAACGAGCCTGACAGGAGATTGCCAAGGTCCCATTTCTAGAGATCACAGAAGTTCAGCCTGGGATTCACCTGTGATTGTCCCAGGGGGAAAGTGCTACGCTATGAATATTGCATTAGGAAAGTGAGAGAACGTTTCCCCTCGAGCAGATTTTGTTAGTTAGCACTTTTCATCTCTAGCCTTCGCAGCAAAATCCCAGGTTGGATCTCATGCTCCCTGAAATATGTCGAAGGAATTCCCCTCTGCTCAGCACAACAGCACTTTCTGTGGCATAGCGTGGAAGGAAGGACGGCAAGAGAAAAATCAAAGATAATTAGAAGGGGAAAAATGAATAAAATATCACTAGGAAAATTCCTGCTGTGGTGCATCAGGGAAATCAAGGAGAAAATCAGTACCTCAAAGACCTCTTTTTCAGCCTAGATTTTTCTTTATGCAGCAAATATACATCCAGTAATCTGTGGATTATGACTAAATGACTTTTAGCATAAAATGTAAATATGAAAATATTTAGTTATCCCAAGATTCATACCTGAAATCTTCAAAATACTTTCTTACTTTTTTCTCTCTCTTCCCCTTTCATGAATGCAATATGTAATATTAAAAATGTTCACACACCATTGCCAGCAGGTTGACTCAAGAGAATATTTGCACATTTGTACACTTGCCTGCCTATTTAAACACACAATTACCTGGTCTGTAGGAGCATTATTAGTGCATATGTGTCCCAGAATATTTCACCCAGTGCAGTATGCAGAATTTAAAAGGGGATTTATTGAATGGACCAGATTTAAATTTTCCACGTAGTTTACCCTTTGAGATAGTTGTGGGTATGCTAGATTCACTCAAATGACTAAAGGGCACAACAATTTGCTCATTTTAGATATCTAAACTGGGAATTGCTTGTATCAAATTTATTTCCCACCAGAGAGAGGCTTTATCAATAATCGGAAGCCAGTAATTTTTTGAAGTTCCATTTGGCTTCTTCTATATAGATCTCCAAAAATCTCTGTACAGGTTTGAAACAAAATTACTGCAGCAGATGTGGAGGGGAAAATTCTGAAGAGACCTTCTCATTAAAAGAAATTAAAGGATCTTTTATCTAGAAGAAATATGTGCTCTCAGTTAAATCTTATGGTGCATAGGTAATGTAATGATCTATTGTTTCATAATTTGCAGTTCAATGCCCACCCTTTGGGTTTTTTTTAAATTTAAATCCACTTTTAAGTCATAACAGCAAATGTTAACAATCAATACCAACAAACTGAGTAGAGAAGGTGCAATTGAAAAAATAAAAATGAGGACAGCTATTACCATGAAAGAAATATCAAGGAAAAAACCATCCAGAAAGAAGGTGTGGCCTCCTCTGGAAATGTCCCTATTTAGCTTTCTGTGTGCATCATGCACAGGAGAAATGGGAACTCAGAGCTCTTCCTCTTCTAATTTGCAGGTGATTATAAGGCTACAGGGAGCTGTCAATTGTTGGAACATCCCTAGTATAATTACATTAACCTCATCTGGTGAAATCTGAGTGTAAATTACTTCTTCACTTAATAAGAAGATTTAATTGAAGTTGTTCTCAGTCACTGTGTGACAGATTTCTCAGGGAAGGTTTGATATTATATATCTATTTCAGTGCTGCTTGGGTTTTTTTAAAAAAAGCCATTGAAAAGGAATTTTACATCTCAGTGATTTGTAAGGATGGACTTCAAAGAAAGCAGGAAAAATAAGTATTCTTGGCCTCACTGCTGGCTTTAAATGGTGGGGATCTTCAGCCACGGTGAATGAGAACAGGCGCACGGGTTTATGAATTAAGGTATCAGGCAGCCAATTAACTGCAGAAATAACATCCTTCCCCTCAGGATGGAATCATCTCCTCCCAGCTAAATGTCAAATATGTAGTAAATGTTGTGAATGAGAAAGAATCAACACCTTTTTTGCCGTATTTTAAACAAAAACAAGTTAGTGGTTTTTTCAGAGTAATTAGGTTATTTGATCAGCCAGGACAATTTCCTGCCTCCTCCAGCGCTGACAGAGGTGATGACAGGGGAGGGGGCCAAAGTGCTTTTCAAAATGGTGAGGGAACACTAAAATGACTGGCTGCTAATTCCCCACCCCTCCCTTCATCACGGAATTTTCGTCTGCCTTTATCTAATACTTTATTGCTGAATACATTTAGTGGTACTTATTTCCTTTAATAAACCTTGAGGTGATGAAAGACAAGAGAGACAACTGGAACAGAAGTTGCTCTAGCTCAACACTTTTAGCCTGACAGAAAATATATCACATTTTATATTTATTTATTTTTGGTCTGAACAGCATTGTTTATAACTTTCGTGCAGATTATTTTTCTAAAAACCCTTTCTGTTTACTAGAAGATACTTAAGTGTTCTTTATAACATTTTCTGCCCTTGTTTTGTGAAATACTGCAAAAACCCAAAGATTTGTAAGAAATATTAATGTCTCTTATTAAACTGACTGATAAACAGGTATGTTGTTGGTCACAAAAAACTCTTGGTATGTCAGGGAATGCTTGTGTGTCCAACTTTTAATCCCTCTTAGTCTGTAAAAGTTGTTCTAATAAAACCCATGGCCATACCCTCCAGACTTTGTCTCCCTTATACATTTAGAACATCAAAACTAAACCACTGCCACGTTTTTAAAAACCAAAATTATTTTAAAATGCTCTAACAACTTGAAAATTCTTCCTTACGGTAAAAAGAAATGTGCTGATTGGGAGAAGAAATGTTCTGGTGAAAAGGTTGGTGTCCTTATCATGACAATCTTACAAAAAAAAAAACAAAAAAAGAAAGCTTGTTTAATTTCAAAACCTCCGAAATAAAAACAGCTTTTTGAAACAACAACACGAGGAAAAGAAGCTATAACTGGAATCTGACGCTAGGCACTTTTCAGCTAGAAATAAGATGCAAATGTTTAACAGTAAGAGTAATTAACCACTGGAGTAAGTGGCATTAAGATGAAGACAGGATGTTTCCTAAGAGGTATCTTTTAGTTTAGCCATATTTATGGAACTGGAAGCAGGAATTAATTCAGGGAAGTGCATCCATTAGATGCCATGGATGAATCAGCAACGTCTCAGAGACAGCAACATCAATCTTCCCATGAAACTATCATGTAGCACTTTGTTACAAGCAGATCATTGACCACAGGCTTGCTCTGTATTGTAAAGTGTCCTGAAACTGAACTGATAAGGGCCTGAGAAATTCAGCTGAAGTCTGAATCACAACATCTTTGCCATTATTTTTCCTAGCTAAGAATACTTATAAAAACCAAGTTCCTGTCAGCATCAGATGATGGCTATATTAACAAATCTCTCTTATGCAAGGGCAGTCCTTCCAGGATGAGGTATGAGTAATACCATGGCAAAAACCAAACCAAAGCAAATGGAAACAGAGGAAAAACAATCTTCCCCACGCCGTGTTACACTCTCATAAGCGTAGGCCAAAAGTTTGTGCCGGTACTGTTTAACATTAAACTCCTGGGGACCATTAATGTTGGTTTCACTTACCCCCCATGTAGCAGAGCAGGGGCAGGGGTACATCTCCAGCACTGCAGTAGGACGAGGAGCTTTCCGGGCGGTTGGTTGTGGGATGTGCCATCATTCCCCTCCTGAGCTCTCCCTCTGAAGTCAAACTCTCAGGTCTTTGTGACCAGCCTGAAATACTGTGAATCTTTATTGACCCACAGTGGCAGGTAACAGATTTTTAAAAGCAACAAATACATACGGTACGGCAGATGCAGCTGAACTCAGGGAGCTGCCACCTTCAATAACAGCCACTCATGGCTGTTACTCATCCTCACTCCTGGAGCTTTCCTATGACATGCTGCATTGTCATGTTTACTGTGAAGAAATCACAAACATTTTCAAACTGGAGACATTCACCAAGTGACATAATAAATCAGTCTGTCTCAATCTACCCAGATTACTTTGAAAAAAGTGTTTAGTTCAGAGTAAGACCTTTCAGTCTCAACAGAAACCTGGATCCAAGCATGAGCTTAAAGAAATAATTATTTTCTAAATCAAGACTAAAATGCTTTCTTAAAATGTAGCTTGTTTAAGCACTAGTTAACAAAATCTTACAAAGCAAACCATATTATTAATGGCTTTAATTTTTTTTCCCCCAACATCAACTTCTACACATCTGTGAAGAAACACAGGATGAACCACATGCCAGTCAGGATCGTGCCCTGAAGGAGAGGCGAGACATTCCCAGAGACCAGGAGCTGCCCAAACACTTACCATGGGCAGAAATCATCCTGCAGCACATGCCACTGCTTTTACTGGCCTGTGGCATGGAATTCTGCAAAGCAAGGCTCTGGTTTTTTGGACCCGAATGAGAAGCAGTGAAACCATCAGTTTAGTAAAAGTATTTTTTAAAAAATTATTTTTTGTATTTGTTAGCAGTATAAAAGGCACTCAGATATAAAAAGTCTGAGGCAGTACCTTCAAAATCCTTCTGTTGACTGGAATAGAGGAACTATTTTGATAAAGGAAGTGTGCACTCAATATATGCAGGTACATTGGCAATGTTGTTAATTTGGGAATAAAATGACTTTCAGACTTCAGTAGCGATATTGATGCTTCCTTTTCTTGTAATCAGACAACTGAGTTCCGACTGCAGCAATATGTGCAACTAAACAAGATTATGTTTGTCATTCCTGATATTATTGATGAGTGTCTGAGATCCCTTTAGTATGATACTTATAACTTTTATTCACATTATTTCATTACCTGTAATGGAGGATGATCAGAAACAGGAACAAAGAGTAGATGTTAATTCTTTTTTTTTTAATTTTTAAAAAAGACTTTATCATGTCAGTCACTTCATTTTAACATCATCTTTTGACATGAGATCATTGTGCTGAACATTACTGAGAAGTGCCTTGTGAAGGAGCAATTACCCAGAGTAAATGGATTTCTAAGCAGATTCAAAGAGAAAGATAACAACAAGCAGCAAAATGTACATTAGTGAAATAAAGCTAAATCAAATAAGGATTAGAAGAAGCTGAATGATCCTCAAATAATGCAGTATTCTAACTGCTTAATTAAAAAATGGTTCTCATGCCCAAGAGATTGCATTGCATTATAGCTCAGCCATAGGAAGCACAAGGTTGGCTAATGGGACCTGTCTATGCCAGGTTCCTCTAGGTGTTACTGCAACACAAAAAATCAAAGGGAAGGGCCAGGAAACAGCCACAGCAATTGAGTGATGCCCCATGTGCTGTCACCTGAGGATGCATCTGGAGAGAAGCAGGGACTCCGGTCTCACAGCAGCCCTTGGAGGGATGTGTCTGGGCACAGACGAGGCTTCATGGGGCTACCCCGATCACAGCATCAGTGTGGAGAGCCAGGGCCCAAACCTTGGTGCACTCCAGCAAGGAAGGTCTGTGAGACCTACTGAGTTTGATGCACAGGTTTTTCTCCCCATGAAGAGCAATGCCTGACATTATCAACTTCAATGTATTGCGCAAGCTTCAGAGCCTTGAAACTGGATTGTAGTATTTAACAAGTATTTATTAAAGTGTCATATAGATGAAGAAAGGGCTGGAAAGGTTCTTTCAGGTGGTCTAGGACCAGCCTTTTCGCTGCACAAGCCATTTCACTTGTTTCCCTAGGCATTTATCTTATTACTGATGGAAAAAACCTTACTTTTGACGCTATCTCATTTATCAGTATATGTATTAACAAAACACTCATTACTTTAAAGAGGTAAAAGAAAAGAAGTGCTTGGTATATAATAGGAGCTTCTAAATACTTCTAATGAATTTTCATCAGACTAGCCCAGGGTGAATGATCCATTTATAATGATCATAAATTCAATGCCAAATCCTGCTTCCCTGCATCATCTGAGAAGCCCCACTGTCTGAAATGAGATGAACTTGGGCACTACACATTTCAGCTTGGCTTGATGAAAGAATGATGCTTTTGCAGGTTAGTGTCTGAAATGCAGAGAGGATAAAATACTGATATAAAAGCTCATTAAAGGAGCAGCCCTGTCCCTCTCTGCTTCCTTCATGCCTGCCCTTCCCCAGGGCTGAAAGGGAGAGACATAGCCCCTGTTTGCCCTTTCTCAAAAGGCAGGGCTGAGTGGCTGGCCTGAGAAAGATTTGCATAGAAATTAGGTCTTACAACACAAAGCCTATAATACTCTACATAGCAAAGGAAGCAGAGTTTGGGACAACAGCCTGCTCTTATCAGTTTTATAATTTCTTTGATAGTGAGACTTTCAGCTGCCTGGCACGTAAGGGTTGAGTTGTGTTAGCCTGGCAGCCAGAGCAGCTAAGCCTCCTGAAACACAGTGTCTGGGTGACAAGTGGGCAGTTGTGAGTTTAAGCTCCAAGACCAGATGACGACTAAGGCTATAACTTCTCTGATCTTGTTTTGACTCACCAGCTACTGCAAAAGAGGAAGGCAACTGGCTCCCCAGCCAGCTCTGTCATGAGCTTTTCTTAGGAGATTTTCTTGAAAGACTGCTGGATTTCACTGATGGTACAAGAAACTGGCAGACCACATAATGTCTGCGTGACCTTGCCTCAGGTTCAGCAAAGAAGAAAATGTCAAGATGCCCTGCTTAGCCACCAGACTCACTGCAAGCCTAAAACCTAATCTGCTACTGGAATCGATGGGAATGAAAGTCATGCTGTATCCTGAAGAAGAGGCAAGACATTCCCAAACCAGAGGAACTCAAGAGATTTATGCAGCTGACTTAAACCAGGGCCAGGCTTCTCCGCTCGCTGTTAATTTACACAAACCAGCTGTTCTACAGGCACAATAAGGCAGCGTTAGGACGCGTTTGTAAAATTAAGCTTTGGAATACACTGCAAAGCCTCAGACACGAACACTCAAAACACTAATTATTCAATCACTATGAAATCAAGTTCACTTCCAACAGAGAACATTTTGTTTGACGTGTCAGCTCAAGGCTTCTGTGTACTTGGCT
Organism: Brachypteracias leptosomus; assembly: GCA_013401335.1. Classification (NCBI taxonomy): domain Eukaryota; kingdom Metazoa; phylum Chordata; class Aves; order Coraciiformes; family Brachypteraciidae; genus Brachypteracias; species Brachypteracias leptosomus. The sequence goes on along the minus strand of VYZX01019865.1, from coordinate 273,188 downwards.
ACGTCGATCCTTGTGAAATTACACACATCAGAGGTTTGAATAACATACAACAGATTAGTCAGGAATTAGAAAGCATTGTTTGAAAATGAATTTCTGACTACAAAGGGCTGAGCTGTGCTGGCAGACATCCTTGAATTTGACAACTGATGCACAGAGGGCAGAAGCAAAACACTGTTGTTTTTTTTCCTGGGGAAATTCTCTAAGGGAGCTCTCTAAGAAAGGGCTACAAAAAGAACAATAGCAACAAAGAAGTAACTACATCTTATTATCAGTGTGACAGCCAGAAGATAATTAATTAGCGCTTGCTCTTGTTGTTTCTGTTGCAGTGGGTGATAGGCTCCCTTACCAGTGCCCATCCAGCTCGTGGATGGCACTGTGCAGACACGACAGGTCGTGTGGCCATGGGGAGGAAAGGAGAAAGAAAGGTTGCCCAGGACCTCCTCAGCAGCACTCTGCACCTCACAAGACAGGCTCAAGTTGTGTACCTGAATGTGTACCTGAATGCACTTAAAACAGGATGTTGCTCTTTGCCTATCTAAGCACTAATACCAAAGCCAGGCTCTAAAATACTTTGTCTAATCAAGATGAACTTTGTATGCTGGAATGGCATTGCTACAGCTGTCACGTGTGCTAAAGGGGGTGGGTGAGAGAGCAGGAGGAAGGAATGATGGGGCAAAGAGATTGATTTTTGTTTACTATTTTCCAAACTTCTGCCTTGGCTTAACCCTCCCATGTTCTCAGTCTAAGTAACCATTCCCCTGGAGACAGGAGGATGACTCATTTCCTTCTCTAATATATTTTAAGGGATATCTTTGAAACCTATGGAACCTTTCAATGTCCAAAATTCCATGAAAGAGCACTGATGTCCTGAACAATGCTTCCCTCCCTTATTGGTCTTCTCAGTTTTTAGTGGAATCATAGCATGAATATGAGTTTAAACTCTATTTTAAATTTCAGAAATTTCTGAGTCTACAAAGACAGTGTTCTAAGCTTTTAGCTACTTCAACTCCATACCTAAAACTTGGGTTTTTTTCTCCATCCAGTGCCTGAGCACCTTCCTAAATTGCTTGACATCTGTCCATTCAACTTCTCTGGTGAAGTGTCACCTCCTAATCAAATGGCACTCACAGACATGGGCAGTAATCTCCACCAACTCATTCCAGTAAGTAATTTATTCAACCACTATATAAGAATTCTTAAACAGATTAATTCAATATACTGCTTCTAATAAGCCACATGAAAAGGTTTCAATAAATTCAAGCAGAAATCTAGCTGAAGACGAGAGGATGAAATAAATTAATATTTTAACATTAATAGTAAGGCATTTCATAGAATCACAGAATCATTTAGGTTGAAAAGGACCTCTAGGATCATCAAGTCCGACCTTTGTCAACATCTCCCTGATCCCTAGACCGTGTCTTGAAGCACCACATCTACTCATTTGTTGAACCCCTCCAGGGATGGTGACTCCACCACCTCCCTGGGCAGCCTGTTCCAGTGCCTGACCACTCTGTCAGCAAAGAACTTCTTCCTAATGTTCAATCTAAACCTCTCCTGGCACAACTTGAGGCCACTTTTCCCTACTTGGGAGAAGATATTTCTAGATACTTGCTATTTTGAAGTATTTTACATATGCATATCCATTAGAAGAACTGGTAATCTACACTCTTTAGTAAGTTTGGGTACCCAAGGAAAAAGAGTTGCCCAGGATAATTCATTGCCCTAAGCCTCACCCATACACAAGGAGTAAGTTCAGTAATAACGTCAAGGGGTGATCACAAAAATAAAGAAGAAAAGATCTTGACTTGGACATCTTAGTCCTTAATACTGAAGTATTAAGAATAGGTCCCTAACATTTAAGTATTGTTGCAGTTGCTAAACCTACGATGACAATTCTCAAACAGCATGGAATAAAACCCGATATCTTGTCCTAACTCCAGCCCTGGCAGTTGGAGGAGTTCTTGGCTTTCTTTCCAAACACAACTTTTGTCAGTCAAGAGTTGCCTCCTATGAAATAGCAGAGGGCTGCTGGGACCCTTGAGTGGACTCTGGGATCCCTGTATCCAGGTGTGCACCCACAGTCCTGAACTCTACGTGTCATTTTCTCAAAGCTCAGATTCTCCAGGACACCAAAATAGATTTGATGTTGGCATTTTTCATAACACAAATCATCAAGAGCAGTATTTCTTTCCAAGTATCCAGTTGCTGTCATTGCTTTTGGAAGTGATGACCAATAGGCAGTAGCCATCAACGTGAATTAACTTGGTATTAAAGCAGCACTCAGGTGGGGCTCCAAAAGTGTTTGTTAGAGATACAGCAGTGTTAAAACATTAGGGCAAGTCATCCATTGTTTTAAAGCAACGTGACATCCTAGTCAGGCTGCTTACAACATCACCTCGTGTTGTTTCAACATATAACTCTACACATAACTTAAAAAAAAAGAAGGAAGAAATGTGATTTTTAACACTAATTTCTGCATGCTTCAGAATTTATCTTGGAAACCTTTCTCATGTAATGAGGTATTGATTCATTGCATTAAGATCACTTAAGCAGCCAGACAGAAAACTTGGGACAAGAACCTTTTCTCCCAATAGACACCACTCCAGCAAGGTGGATTGTAGGTGTTACATCTCCAAGGTTCTCTGTATGTTCTTGTATTACACTCTGGTACATTTTACAGTGATACTGGGCTGGGGTTTATTACCTTTTTGGGTCAAGTGTCATCTGTTTAAGTCTTTCTGACATGCAAATAGAACTACTTCAGGAAAAGTTACATACACGTGGTATATCACCACCAAAGAACAAGGTTTGATGACACTATGATATTTTATATCATATAACAGGCTTATGTTGTCAATAAATTCTCAAAATAATTCAGTTCTCTTTGGGTGCATAAATTATGCTTTATTTTTCACCCTCCTTCCTTTTTTTCAGATAGGTTTTTAAATTCTGGCCCTCGGTACCATGTTTTTGGTATATATTTGGGATACTGAATACTCAAGAACATAATGGCCAGTAACAAATATTTTTGGACTTGAGTACTGTAAAAAAGAAAGTTGGGACAACAGCAGAGTTGAATAAAGTTGTGTTTAGCTAATGATTTATAAGTAGGAACTAATACATATTTTAAGCCTGGAGCTGAAAATACAAAAATGAGAAAGAGGCAAAATGAAGTCTGAGACCTACAAGCACAGGGATTTCTATGACAGAGAAAATACAAAATTATAGCTGTTGAGAGAGGGGAGAAACATAAGAGATAATACAGAATGTTAAGACATGCAAAGATCAATCTCTTTTTTACAAGAAAAAATGGCATTTCAAATCAGTGATGTGTCTAGATGGCATCATTATTTCCTATGAAGGGACCAAAGGGTCTAAATGAGAGTACTCAGGAAAACTGCTCAGTAACCACCTTGGAAAGATAGAGCCTGCCTATTTGTGTTAAAAGGCCACAAAATTTTGCATATCTGATAAATTAGTCTCATGGTCAAATGCAGCTTTGAGGGGGTCCTTTTTTCCCTTTATGTTACTGTAAGATACATTCCAATGTTCAATAGATCTCTTCTCAAGTACTTTTTGTCTTGGCAAATGGCCATTTGAAATCAGAGGTTGGCATCCCTTCACAGACAGGTCCAACCTTCCAGAAATATAGAAGTTCAGAATAAAATATGAAATGTCAGTGTTTCCCATAGGATAAGTTTCAAAGCACTTGTTAAGGTAACTCAGAAATATTCCATATAGATGTCCAAACTAAAAGATCAGACATACACATTTAATGCACAAATACGTGCTATTAAAATTAACGGGTCAAAAATCATGCTTGTCATTATGGAATTAATAAACAGGATTACCTTAAAGTTTGTATCAATTTTTAATTTTGTTTTTGGTACTAATTCTATGACATAATTATGAAAAATAAGTATGTTTTTTTCTCAATGAAAAGGAAGAACTGTGAGTCAGAAGATCTGGCTCTGGCCCCAGATAGGTTCTGTGATTAATTGTCCTGGATGCATTTCTCTGCATATCAAGGTTCTTTTTCTCTAACATGGGCATATTTACCTAACTCTGAAGAGTTTAGGATTTGGATGGCAGTTCAGATTCTTACACAATACCTGTGCACGTTCACTGAGCACGCTGATAAATCTGTATTAATGCATGTTTCAAATAGTGTGAGATGATTGTGGTTAAAATAGTTGTCTCATTGAGATTTACTCTTTAGGCTTTTTGGAGTAGATGGGGAGGGGGTGGGGGGAAGAAAAGAGTTTCAGTTCCCTGCAAACAGAGCTGTTAATTGAATTTCCTGCACATGCCTTACAAACACATCTATTTCACATTCAAGTCACAGTTCAGAGCACACCTTTCTGAGAGCTTTCCTTTAACAGCTTTTCCTCTGGCTCAAGCCATGTCTGCCTAACAGGCACCTCTGGTCCTCCACCCCCCCAACACACACCCCAGGGTGAGCTGCCCCCTCCCCAGGAGGGGGGTACAAGCATGCAAATGGCTGCAAACTACTAAGTGGAGAAATGTGAAGTGGATGTGGCCAGAGAGAGTTGTTTTACCTCATTCCCTTTCCCACAGCTCCCTGATCCAAGGGGGAGCCATTCCACCTCCTGTGCCAACGCACTGGAAGGTAGCTCAGAGCAGGGATGAGCACCTTTGTGTGCCGGAGTGCACAGCACTGCCACAAAACGTGCACCCAGAGCAAATGCCATTCTTGGAACATAGTCAACCACCAGAAATTAGAGAGCAAAGCAAATGTAAACACCAAAGTTCACCAACCAGGGGTGGGTGGCACGCAAGGAGAAGGTCCCCGGGGAGGAGCAGAAAAGGCAAGCAGAACCCTTCTCAGATTTTGCTGGGGTAAAAAAGCAGGTCCTGCAGCTGCACAACATCCTGCCAGCATCATGGGAGCACTGCACCCAGCGGGCACTTTCCACACCTCCACACTAACACTGCAGCCCTGGCATTAGTATCACATCTGAAATGCTCTGGCATAAGCTGATGACTTCTGGGCTAGTATATTTCTGCTCATGTCCAATGCTGGCTGACTGGCAGTAAAGAATACAAGATCTGATACTAGCTATTATTTGAAGACAAGATATTTTTTGTGGGTGTTGAATTAAGTTTCAAGTGGAAATTAGAGCTTTTTGTAACTACGAGTTTGATTCAAAGTACAGGAAGTGTATAAAGGTCATAAGAGAAAAATGAGGCAACTGTAGATTATGTATTATTTATGGGTATGGAGATGAATAAATATTCATAATTCAAGGAAAACAGATAACATGGGGCTAAGTTATTGAGTGTTGTCTACTAAAAAAAGGGAAAAAGTCCTTTTAAATGAAGAGAGATTATTCCTTCCCGTATGTGTAAAGACAAGTTAGAAAAGTGTGATTTGTTTGACTGTGACTCATCCCTTCAACATTTGACGGATATGAATCAGATGACCTTCCCCTGGGAGCATATGCTGAAAACAAACTGAAGTTTCTGATTGTTTAGAAGTCTTCAAAGATAGTTCTTGCAGTCAACAGGATCTTCATTTAGTGCTCATTTTTTGTTGCCTTTTCTTTTCCTTATCAGCCACAGTCAAAAAGTATTATTCCCCGATAATGACTTATCCCTCCAGTCTGGAGTGAGCCAAGTACTTAACAGGTTATGTACTGGACCAGAGGATGTGAAACCAAGGAAGGAGGAGAACTCCAGCCGAGTGTGTTGATGGTTGACTTTACACCACTGTGCCAGAAGAAGAACATCTGGGGGCATCAAGTCTGTGTGAGAACACTTGAGCAAACTAGCAAATTGCCCTGTGAATAGTTCTGACCTTCAATTCGTGGACAAGTCTCTTACTCAGAAGGTCTCTTTGGAAGCTTTTTTTTTCCATTTTTATTAAATGTTCTTCATCCACCATGAACAATGACAAAGTTGATTTGAAATCACTCCAGTTTCTCTAAGGCATTTAATTGACCTTGGGATGAGGTCAAAAAGTCAGAGTAAGGAAGTTGCCAGTAATGAAAAAAAATGTTCTTTTTATTCCCACAGTTGCTGTTTTGTCTTTTACACTTTCTGAAAGTCAGCCTACCCCAGTCGATAAATCTGATGGCAAGTCAGCCACAGAAAATTTGAGACTTGGCTTGGGATCTCCCACAGGAGTGAAGAATGCAGCTGTGGGACCGAAGAAGTCCATGAGAAGAACGATTTCCATTTAATGAGTAGCCACTCCCAAGCACTTCCATATGGCTGCTCATGTCTGTGTGGCTCTAGATACACATTGCACAGGAAGAACTTCATCTCAACTGTCCTAAGAACTGCAAAAATCTTCCCAGCTCCATCAATGACATATTATACCCTCTTGGTCATAAAAGACAAGGTGGTGTTCTTTGTCTTTTTGCTCAACTTAAAAATGAAGATCTTCTCCAGAAATTGAAGGAGAACCTAAGTAGATTTTATGACTATGGATGGGTCCAAACCAGTAAAGTGCTGACATTCTTCTCGGTATGATGGGGGGAAACTGGAAAACAGTAACACTGAAACAAACCCAAGAGAAGCATGGGGAGCTAATGAAGTGGGAGTTCACAAGGATACGTGGCCAGAGGAAAGGAGACACACCACTGCCAAGACATCCTGCAGGGCACCACGGGCTCCGTGCAGCATTTGGGCACACTTACAGTTCCTGTGAAGGTTTGCTCAGCCTATGCTTGCTGATGAGGATGCTGCACAATCTCATCTTAGCTGCAGTTTGGCAAATAACAGGTCCAAATAACAGTCCCTAAGCATCTGAAAGGAGAAATACAGTGCAGGGAGAAGAATTAAGACATATACAGCCCTAGCAGTAATAAGATGCATAGACAGGAGGACTATTTTGGCTGATTTCACATGCAAAAAATACCTTACAGTGAGATGTCTTGGACTGTATCCTCATCTCTGAAGGGTACAGAAACATCTCTCTTACTTGAGATATTTTAAATTGAATGGAACAAAATATCAGCAAAGATGCCCTGGGAAATAGCCTTCTTTGAGCAGGGAGATGTAGAAGTGCAAGAGTTCTTCACCAAGATTGATGAAAACAAGAGAGATGCGTAAGATTTAACAATGAAGGGTAAAAATGCTGGTTAATGAATTATTCTAGCAAAACTACCAGGGATTTTCCACAGCTTTTCAGAAATGAGAAAACACACCATTAGTTATTCATCTTTGACAACTCGTGCTAGTACAAATCCCAGAGCATCACTTTGTTAGCCTCATCTCCCCTCCTTTTTGACGGATTACAGCAGTGCCTCAGCATGTTGCTAGAAGCTGATGAGGTCTCACAGGAAGCCCAGAAACAGAGTATCATAAAAGATAGGAAACATATAAATAATTTACAGCCAAAATAATATGAAGAGACTCCTGAAATTAAGATTCAGGAAATTCAAAAGCAACAAATTGAAACATAAAGATAATATATTAAATGACTGGTTTCCTCTACCTTTCAGATGCTTGTGTCCACTTTCTATATTGTTTGCATTTTGCTCCCTCCCGCTGCACGGCTGAACCACATGGCAAGGCTGAAATTTCTCATAATTCAAAACATCTTTTAAAAACCTCCTAGGAGGATCCCTTGATTTAATAGACAGCAGGATCTTCCTCGCTAAAGAGAGAAGGGATGTTTACATTGGAAGATTACATTTGTCTTAATGCAAAGCTAACCCAAACATGAAACATTTTCTGCAGATCAGTGTATTTGGTTAATGTAACTGCATATGTAACTCCAGCTTCCAAATACACTCAGATTCTGCAGCTCTGTGCAGGAGACATTTCCTGACAGCTGTGCCTTACGTGGGCTAGGACAATAGTATAAACAATTAAGTTTCTGAACCTGAAGAAACTATACAGGATATATTCAGCTTCTTCCATCTCTGTTTGCCATTTCCAGCACATTAATTATTTTTGATGCAGCAGCACTTGCAGAAGAGATGCCTCCCCTCCCTGACTGGGCATGGAATATTATTAAGGGCTCCTGTAACTCCATTTACTCTGACAGAGACTTGACAGGAAAAGGTTTATCTAGAGAGATTGTTAAAAAAGGAAATCCACTAGTAATGGACTTGAGCGTGAAATTGAGATGTTGCAGCAGATTATCACAAGGAGACTAATTACCTAATCATTCCATAATCAAAAAAGAAATTCTCACTTCAGATGAGCTTTGAAGCGTGCGTTAGTGATGGTAGGATTATTTTAGACTATATACCAGCAAACACAGGAGAGTCCTGGGTTTGCTGTTGTGAAATTGTTACCAAACCACAGCAGTTATCTCTGTTCTGACCCAAAAGAAGGGACGCTCTTCCAGACATTGCCCTGACAGGGGTCAATACAGAACAGGGACTTCTACCTGCAGCCTGGGAGCCCATTCTCTCCATTTCACCAACAAGTTACTGCTTAATGATACTCAACAGGGATAAACCAAACATCTACATGTAAGCATACAGCTCTCTTTTACTGCCTACATGCTGAAAAGACAACAGCAGGTTTTTATGGCAACAGGTCCAAACTCTCATGAAGAAAAGCCTAAACCGTTATTGATCCATGAGGATAAGATAGGAGAACAGGCTCCATGTTTTGTCGTTTTGCTCCTGCAATTCCTCCTCTGTTGCTCATCTATGTTTAGCCCAGCTCCTTCTTCATGGAAGCACCCAGTAAGGCTTGTATTTGTGTAACAGCTCCTGGATCTCACCAACAAATTGGGTTACAAACCCACATGCTCAGGTCCAGCACCAACAACGAGGCAAAGTCTTGTAGAAAACCCTTCTCAGACACATCAGCACAGATTGCTGGACTTCATCCTCTTGCCAAGTCTTGTAGAGGTGGCTTGGGAGTATAGAGAAGGGTCAGTCTCTCATTTATTGGCAAGCACTGGTAGCCTAGTCAGACCATGCAGAAGGACTGTGTTGAAGCATCTTCCAGAAAGTGTAGTGAGAAGTTTCAAGTTTCTCCTTGGTGACATACATATTTCTTGCTCAGGCAGAATTTGTCCCACTCCCAGTGCTAGTAGGGCACTGAAGTTAACTTCTAGTCCTCAAGCTTCAGTTTAGCCCATGACATACCTGTGTGTCTCCTATTAAGTAGCTCGCTCTGACAGGCACCTGAAGCAGGGTGAGGGGATCAAGTTTCTCTCTGCTTTATGAATAAGAAGCTGATTAACCTCTCATCTTAATGGTTATAAAACTTGGCATCTTTACCACTGAGCAAGCACAACAGCTTTATTGCTCATTCACTGAATGAAGCTCAGCACTCTTGGTTGGTGTTAGGGTGAAATGCTAAATAAGTTTCCATCACTTCAAGAAATAAATCACCATTGCTTACATGCGAGACCTGTCTGAACAACTGCACCAATCTCTCTTTCATAGGCTTTAGCTTATATATAGTTAATTTTCTTATTTGATTTTGAATTATAGGAGCACATATAATTAAATATGAGCATGGCTGATGAAAACTGAAGCAAACCCAACAAAAAAGAGAGGCATTGTTCCTATTCAGTCCTGCTGGAAAGATAGAAAATTCCTGCATGTCTGCTACCCCTTCCTTTGCTAACCAAGCCAAGTAAAACGGTTTCTAGAGGGTCTTTCTCAATGTGAAAGGTAAGTTTATTGTAGAGTGGAAGGTTGTGTTCACACAGCTTTAGACAGCACAGTTAAGACAGTGCAGCAGGAGGACCTGTACAATTACCTGCACTCTGGAGTGTCAAGCACCAGGAGCACAATGGTGAAGCCATTCAACAATACAATTTAGAAGTTGTACCTTTAGGCTGCAATTTCAGCCCATGTCATGAGAGGTTAGGGAGCACGTGTTGAAGCCAGAGTCAGATGGAGACGTAGTATCGAAGATGGAAATGGTACTGGATTAAGGTTGTACTAAATTTGTTTAGAGGAGGTTAGAGCAAGAGATGTGAAGTGTATAAAAGTGATTAATGTTTAACAAAGTAAATCTGTCACCTTTGGTGGCATGAAAAAGTCACAAGCATCTTCCAGAGGTCAAGAAGTCAGTTTACAGAGCTGAAGCCATGTCTATGCTGTCCAACAAAGGCGAACTCTTACCTGGAGTTATTTAAGTTGGGTAAATCTCCTGGCAAAGACAAGGCAGCCCATAGTCTCCCTGTAAATCATCAGGCTGAAGTGAAGCTTCCTATGCTCTGAGGTTTTGACTCGACCTGGTAAATCACATACAAAAAATTATGTCATGCTTCATTGTCAGTACATCATCTACCTGAAGTCAAAGCCCACAGCTTTCCTCAAAGTGAGGGCAATGCTCCATGTGGAAGAGAAGGGAGTCATTTCTGCAAGGATCTGTATAAGCAATAATTGCTCTCATTTCTAAATTCTGGCAATTGAACCAGATATTCTTAAGCAGATGTAAGTGCTCACATAAGTACATGAGTTTTACATTAGGCTAGCTCTGGAAAAACTTAGACTTTATTTTTGGTATTGCTGTCAGTTCAGTGTGAGATCATCAAGTCACTTACAGCTTGAGTTTTCATTAGAGATCAAGGTGCCTTAACTCATAGTAAAGCAATTTCTTCAGCTGTAAAGTAGAAAAAAAAGCTATCTATTGGAAAAGAGCCTGAATTTCGTACGTATAGAGACAGAAGATGTTGCTACTACCATCTGTAGCCATCTAGCACAGCCACGAAGATGCCAAACGTTCTTTTGGGAATTGGTATCTACAATAAGTACTATAAAGTAGTGGTGAAATGCTTGGCTAGAAAGCACTCACCCCAGTATGCTGTGCTGGGTAAAACCAAAACCTGGGGCATTATGGCATCATCAACAGAAATGCCACTAACAGGGCTATATAAACAGTGCAATGTCTCAAGGATTCAGAAATCTCTAATTAGATAACAAAAGAAATGACAGAAGTCACTTAAAAACTCAAGTTTGATCAAGTAATAAGTGCCTGGTTCCACCTAATTCATTTCTAATTTGCTGCACATATTAGTAACATTTTTCAACTCTTACTGAAATCTTGAGTGGAAAAACTTTAAAAAAAATGAAAAGTAGCAGATGTCCTTACAGAATTCCTTGATTCTGGTACCTCATTTGAAACTTTAGACAAAAAGTGTTCTGAAATTTGCCATAAAGCTGACTTGTCAACCCAACTGGCATATGTTAACACTGTGGAGTCATGTTTTTCCAGCCTGAGGCTGGAAAACAAAAAACCTAACTCAGAAAAATAGAAAAAAAACCAAAGTAATAATTCCCCCCAACAAGAGACAGACAGCCTCATTCTGACTTCTGGTGTTCGTATTATGTCCTAATATCTCCCATTTCTTTTTGTATAAGACCCTTGAAATTGGAGCTTTATTCACACAGAGCTTTTATTCAAACTCAGTTCTTAAATATTGCAACATACCACCTTGACAAACGCAGCCTTGCCCCACTGATCTCTACCAAGACAATTTTTGTGACCAGTCTGCCCATGTCACTTCACCTCTGCATTAGCTGTGCTGGCTGCTTCTCTTACCTCCAGCCATGGTATCAAACCTAAACTACTTGCTTCCACTTCTAAGGACCCTCTGTTTGTCTCTGAGCTGTCATTCACTGAAGATATATCTGCTGCTATTTACCACTAGGTGTATTCTTTTTCACGATGCCTACAAAAACAGAAGGTAGGCTACTGATGCACTCAACCCCTACCTGCTATGCCAGCCAGCACTGTCCTATTTCCCGGTGTATGTATCATGCCATCTCACCTTGCAAGCACTCTGGGGCAGGGGCTTCCTCTCCATTGTATATTTATACTGGTTTTGGGTCCTGTTCCATGTTTAAAGCTCCTAGGCACTATGATAATAGAAAATATATGTAATAACAATAAATAATTTAAGGGAGTCTACTGTTAAGTAACTGGAGACTTCCAGAATACAAACTGCTGCAGTAACGTGATCACAGGTAGTGCTCTATGGTTTACTGGAGACCAGCGCCGCACGCGGCTCCGATACCATCACTAACCCAGAGCGAGCACAAGCAGCTTTCTGCAGTAATGCTTGTAAATCTTTTAGAATCCTTGTCGAGGGTTCTGCAACAGCACAAAAGGCTTGGTGCTTATTAAGAACTGCTAACAGTTGGAAATTATTAAATTTATGCCTCCGGGTTTATGTCTAGAAATACCCACTCGTCGGGAATGCCAGAGCAGGACATGCTGGGCTGCCTTCTCTCTGAGAAACACAGCCAACCCCTGCCCAGCTGCAGCTTCTGTCCACGGCAGAATCATTTCCCAAAATGAATAAACATTGTACTTTAAAAACCAGAATGGTGCCTACAAATCCATAACGAGGTTTTGTCACTAAATTATTTTCTAAAATATTTAGTGTTTGTCCTATAACGCTTGAAGTATGCCTGTTGTGTCTTACGCTTTTTCCTCACAGAATTTTTCATAAACATTATTAGGAAAAAAAAAAAAATGAAAAAGAAAAAACCTTTCACAGTGGTAGAGAAGTACAATGTTTTTGTGACTAGAACAAAGCTAAAAAAGCAGAGTCTGAAGTTACAAAGTTCTTAAGATTCTGAGCACTCAAGCTCATCTTGAGCTTCTTAGCTTACATTTAGGTTTCAAACATTCACCATATTTCTGAGATATTTGAACTCTGGGATTACAGAGCGAGTTAAGATTCTGCAGGGTGTAAGGCTGAGAGTGGTTTCCCTTTGAAACACATATACCTTGGAGTGTAATTTCTCCTAGGATGGGACTTTTTGTTGAGCTGTTTTCTTCAGCCTTGCCAAATTGGAACTTGAGCAATGCTGTGATGATGATATTGAGATGATGCTTTACTTAAATTCAGGTAGGGTAAATTAAACTTGAAAGGAGAGAGCCATAGGATGCTGAGCCAAGTAATTTGCTCGAGGCACTGAGCAGCTAAATGAAGCACCTGTTAAAAATGGGTGCATGCTAATCTTTGATTGGTCTTCATGGATGTGCCATTATGTCCTCCACACGCTCAGGTGTGGAGCATGCTCTTGGGGGCAAGGTGATAAGACTATAGCCCTTACTCATGTCATGGAGCAGGATTGTCACTGCACATATTTGTCTGTATTAAACCACTTCCTCCTACCCACTAGTGCCCACGTCAGAGCAGATTTAGGGAATCTCTGCCAATACAAGACGGGAGTGCTTGGTGCCTGTACCCGCTGTGCAAAGTGACAGAAACCTGATGTATGTGGGCTTGTGGAAACCCTGGTTGCTGGAGATGGAGAGGATGCAGACCTCGCAAGCATGCCGAGGGGGGACACCCCGCAGAGGAGTTACAGAGTGTGCCAGCACCTGCCTATTGTGCAGCAGACAAAACACGATCCTGACCGGCGGCTTCAAGCTCCATCAGGCGCGCGTTAGGCAGGGAGCCAGCCTAAGACCACAGCTCCTGATAAACAAGAGTCAATCATGGTTCAGACAAAGGCAGCCAACATGTAGCCACGCTCTCCTACAGCCCAGGAACCAAAATTAATCCCATGCCAGGAAATGAGCTACAGAAGTTTCTCACTAGGAGAACATCAAACCTACAAATCATAGACTAACATGGCAGCGCATATCCACAACTCCTGCGCCTCCACTTGTCATTAACTGCAAGTGTTTCTTAAAATGAATACTCTATGTAAAATGCAGCATTAAGTGATTTATCAGACATGGAAATAAAAACCAGCAATCATTTTAGTTCCTCATGTCTTCTATTTACATTCTTCTCTTTCTCTACGTGCAAGCACATGTGCACATATGCAGATACTCAGCCCTTACATACATATGCAATTACAGTCCCACTCCCATCTAGTCTACAGCATGGCAAGAGTAAGCCATTTGAACCAAATCATGTCTTTTATCTCAATTTCCAGAGACATTTTATTGGCACTGCTGGAGGCATATGGCCTTCTTTTCTCCTGTTTCTTTTCTCCTTTGTCATATATTCTTTCCTCCCAATAGCCTTAGTTCTGCTTGCACAGAGACCTTTTCCTCCACACACAAACGACTTGGAGAGACACTCTGTACTTTCCTAGAATAAGCATTAGTGCAGTCATATTCCCTCATTTCCCATATCATGGGTTTGGGGATTTGTCAGAGGATGAAATATTTTGCAAACAAGTTATTCGGTGCCTCAGGGTACCGGGCACATGTCAAATTATGGCCCAGACCATCCAAACAGCCTGTTATGGCACTTTTGACAGCACAAACCTACTTTGAAACACATTTGCATAAGCACAATTTCCCTAGATGATAATCTAATAATTGAGCAGTACAAGGAATCTTGTCTTGTAATGCTTCTTTCATTTTATATTACCTAACTTATTAAACTATTAGTTTACCAGATCAAGTTTCTCCCACTTTTATTATTTACAAAGGTTCAACCTACAGGGAAAAAAAAAACCCTTAAAATTGGTTTGAGGAATCCAAGGCCTGAACCTGAAAGAGGGCATTGGTAGCACCTACTATGAGGCCCACCTCATCTTAGTATCCCCCTTCAGCCTCCTGCACAAAGGACTCTAGGAGATAGCCAGAGAGATGCTAGCAGAGAAGAGATAGTATTTCTTTATTCCTTTGATATCCTGTCATTAAGTAAACCACGGCAAAGGGTCCAAGAGCAGAACTGCAGCCCAGTGCACTCTCCTGGAGCCTTTCCCCAGGGTGACACATGGCTCTGACAGTGGGCTGGTATGTTGCCCCAGTGTCAGCCCAGCCAGGGCAGCAGCAGCTGCACCACAAGCACATACCTCCTGTCTGACAGATTCTTGGTCTCAGGACATGGTGCAATGAAAAAGGATCACGGGAGCACGTGGAGCACTCCAATCACCGAGCTGTGCTGGGCCTGGGAGCAGCAAAGAAGCATTTGGTGTTTTGAAACAGTACCCCAGGGGGCAGGATGCCTGCCATTGCACAGATAACCACAGCCTCTGCCCAGGGATGGGGAGCTGGGCTCACTTTCCCCATGCTGGACGAGGGTGACATCTGAAAGCTGGTAAGCAAAGCTACCACACAAGCAAACGTGCAGCTTCCATCCACTGCCAAGGTCAACACAGCCTGGAAACACTTGTGTCCTGGTGACTCCAGGCTCCAGTTACAGACGTGTCTGAGCTCAGAAGCGGGAGGCCGGGGGGACAAAGGCGATTCTCAGAGTGTGAAGCAGATGGACAGGTTAGAGGTCACCTGAAAGTATTTCATGAACTGAATGTCTCGTATAAACAAGAGTCTGATGTTGAGAAATATTTCTGTCCTCCACTTTTGTAAAGAATTGCACTCCTACACAGTGATGTTCTGCTATTATGGATCAGCGCTGAAAGCACAACCCTTGCCATAAAGTCAGGCGTGTCACCATGAAAACAAGACAAACACGTTTCAAAATCACATCCTTGCACAGGATTTAGTGTCAATGACTGCAACTCCCTGGTAATTCTATTGTCTGTGTGGGAGCTCTGCCAGTCCGTGGGGGCAGGACCCCACCCATGATTCCAAGCTGCACTGAAGCCCACACTTCTCCCCACCCCCCCCCACTGAATCACATACTGCTCTTCAGAGTTTTCCTTCACAAGAATAAAGATAAGTTGGGCAGAAGCACTTGCATTTTGAGGAAATTTGGAACAGAAATCTCCATTAGGGCAGCACAAAGACCATTTTCCTGAGGCCAACCAAACATGCAGCAGGTACCATCAGACACTGGTCTGACACCAGCCAAGGGCCAGTCTACCAGCACTGCAAAACTGGTCCTCATGGGCTAGGGTGTTGACACTGGGGAAGGGTAATCATCCAGTGTTTATCTGAGAGATCCAGCACACAAAAACTTCACATTAGCATTATTTAAGTATTATTTTGCCCATCGCCTTCTAAAGGTTCAATCCTGACTCTAGTATCTTGCCAAATGTTACTAGTTAGCACCTAGTTACCTTCACCTTACCAGTATTAAAACAGAAAGTAAATTAGCCGTTGAATACTAATCCTAAAAGAAATGAGATAGTGCCTCTTTAGCCACCTTGAGGGTATCAGATGCTAAGGTGTTGTAACTAGCAACCAATACCTGTCATTTGATGAGAGTGAAACTAAATCCACTAACCTGAATCTGAGCAATTATTTTTCAATATGAATTAACAAAAAGCAAACTTTAAGAGGTCTGAAGAGCAGCTAGACATCAACAATCGTTCTCAGAGTAATGATTTTCTAAAATAGATTTGCAAAGTAAGGCAGAAGCTTGGATGATTCCTGAGAGATATAAACTCCCATAGACAAATATACACACTCTTTACTAGTTCTAACAAGCCTGTGCAAACAGCCCCCATCTTCAAGGAACATGCTTTCATTATCTGTGCTAGAGCACTAGGAAAGAGTGAGAAAAATGACACTGTTAGAAACAAGGTTTTTTGTTTACCACATGAAATATTTCAGTTGTGCTTTGGATCTTGCCAGATCCACATTGAAATTTTAGTCAAGGCATCTGATACTTCAGCTTCTCATTATGCATCAATTTTCCCATCTTTAAAAGAGAAATAATACATCCCTACCTTATACAGTGCACTCTTGGTCATTCTTTGGGGGAAAGCTTTGAGGTCCAAAGCAGGTTCAAACTGAGAGAGACAAAATTACTTCAATGAAAAATATTTCAACCCCAAAATAAAGACACTTCATTACTTCTCTCAACCCCCCTCCCAAAACAACCCCAATAAACAAAGTGAGAGGGAGGCTTTCTGTGCAGAACAAACCCCACTAAATCTTGCTCCACCTTGAAAGTTCTAAAGCTGTCTCCAGATCTATTAGGTCCTTGGTGGAAATCATTTGTCTCTCTCCCAACTTCCCGTGTTTCTGAAGGGACGTGTGTTCACAGATGAAGCAGAAATGAAGCAGATAAAGCACAAATTCACTTGCAGTCATCATAAAGCAGGTGGATTTTGGTTCAGGAGTAAGTTCAGACTCATAGCTGATACCTGCCAACACAAGTTTTCTCTTTGCTCTTTCCTTCTTCCTGGATAACAGCAGGACCAGCCAGCAATAACTCTCCTGGCAAGGGAGGAAGGGACAAGGCTGGTGGCCATTGAGTCACTGAAGGATGTTAGATAAAGACCAGAAAATCTTTTTGCATGTGCCATATCACTGCCATCATTTAGTCATAATATTATATCATCTAGCAATACCAAGTAGTGACTTGTGGAAGGATCAGATTTCTACCTTAGGACATAATTATACTGAAAAGCCATTGAAATTGTTAATGCCTACTCAAATAATTAGGGACAGATATCAGGTGTAAATAGTGACCTAATACATCTTTCATGTAACATTAAAAATCTGAACTTGTGACAAAGTTTGAATAATAAAATGTGGCAGACATCACCCAAAGAAGCAATTACCACCTGCACTCCTGAAGCAATGAGAAATGTGTCCTCAGGCCTTATGAAAAGTCACATTCTAGAAAAGAAGTAGCAGTTATTTCTGCAGTAGCACATGGCCAGTCAATGGAAATAATAATAATAATATTCAGTTGTGGCTATTTATTACAGAATAACATTGAGAAAGTAAATTGCTTAACAAGAGATGCCACATATTGATAGGAACGTTAACTAGGATGGTCTGCATTGATTAAATTTTAGTAGGAATGTATACAGTAATTGAAAGCCACAAAGGATTTATTTCACTAATCATGATACAATTGTTCTCTGTTTTATAGACTATGTTAATTACCTGTGCATGGTTTCAATTGGTATGTGTGAGTTAGGGTTCATTTTTTTATTATTTATTTCTGTTGTTTTGTTGCTTGCTGGCAAGCAAGGAACTACAAATGCTGCAATTGTCCTTCCTTTGGCTATTTAATGAAAACAGATAAAATGAATGGCCCAGCATCTGGGAAACAGCCTCCAAATGAGGGAGCTGAAGCATCTTCCTTCCTTCAAGCAAAGGATGAGTTGTTATTTGGCCATGGAATCTAGGTTAACAGTAAACACATAATATACTGGATTAGCACTTCAGCAAGTTATTTAATTATTAATTGAGATACTGGAAATGAAGGTTTCACCTGCATTATGCTTCTACACACACTGCTTGAGACAAAGACTTGGGTTTTTCACAGCTCTAAGACGCATGATAAATTTGAGGGTAAATGGGCTTGTCTTACCTGTCTTCCACAGGTTAGAGAGACTGAATTTATATCTCCTGTCCAAAGCCAAAGCTAAGTGTACCTTTCCCAGCATTAAAAAAGCATCAGAAGGAGAACAGAGCAAGTTTTCCTGAGCTCAGATGTTTCTCATTTTTGTCTCCTAATTGTCAACTTAAAGATTACCTACTTTTTACTTTTATTCTGAAAAGCAGCATGGGCAATTAATACTCATGTAGAATATTGCCTGAAAAAAAAAAAAAAAAAAAAAAAAAGCAAAATAAGCTTACAGCAGCTAAGCAGAGTAAATTGGATTTTGGTGAGCACCAAATTGCAAAGATGGCCAGTATAGTTTATATAAAGTTAGTTCAGGTATCTGTCCACTACAGCTGGTGCTATTTACAGATAAGGTATTTTTTAAAACACCAAATTTATACATTTGCAATCTGGAATGTATCCTAAAGTTAAATAAAGAGATTATCATGGCAAAAGGCACAAAAAAATGCATTGTCTAGAAAGTCTTTTCCTCCCCCTGGGATTCATCACACCTTTCGAAACAGCAGGAATCCTGGCTACGCATTGCAGTTCCTGTCTATCAAGTATCTGTTTTCCCCTAATATATCCCATATCCTTACCTTGGCCTTGTAAAAGGTAATAGAAAACCCTACATATATTTGGCCATTTGCAACAGCTCCTACCTACAGAGCTTCTCCTGCTGCTGGGAGGCAGGTGACTGGAAGGCACTTGTGCAGGTGTCTTGCAGGAGCCGTAACGCAACTCAGGGGAACATCCACAGGGACTAACAGCACCTTGCAGCCCTGCAACCTGTCAAAAGGACAAGAGACCTGTAAATAGAAATAACTGCACCTGAAGAATAGCTCCACTTTTTTTTTTTTTTTTAACATACATCAAGAGCTCCACATCAGGGGAGCAAAAAGTTCCTATTATTTCATATTAGTAAGAAGTTTATGGAACATAATACGCTTTGGGGTTTAGTTAGTACATACCAGGCTCAGAAACAGGCAGACAATGTTCTCCCCTTCCTTTCAAAAACAACCAAACCCCCAAGCCATAGGCAAGGTCACTAAGGAAGGCACAGCAAAACCAAGTAGTGTTATTTGTCCCAGAATCACATAGTCCAATAAAAGAGCCAGGAAGAGAAATCCCATCAGGTGAGTTCATAGCTGAGGCCTCATCCACCGGACAAAGAGACTGAGTCATTCCATCATTTAAACATTTCAAACTTAAACACTTGTTCCTTAGTAAGATCTAAAATAGAAGCATTTGCACAGCCACTGTAGTTTGCGCATTATAGCTGTCCCTGATACACTGATTTCCATGAAGTGGAACTGCTGAGGAAGAGGCACATGAGCTGTATCCCTCAGGCAGGAGAAAAGGGTATTATCCATCCCATCCACAACTGCATCATCTGCCCAACTCCTCTCACTGGAAACAGCAGCTATTATAAAATCCCTTTTTATTCTTAAGCTGATTCTGGAATCCCACAAAATAACAAGGGCTGGCCTAATACACTGTTGAAAGTCAGCATTTATCTATAAGAATATTTCTTAGAGTGCAGGTACAAGGAGGTGTCAATTTTATTGACATGCTATCAAGTATTTGTTGATGATTACCAGATATTCTGATTATGGTGGGCAAGGAATGCTATTAGACCAGATGGCAGCAGCACACTAACACAGCATCAACCATTTATACACATACCAAAATGCAGTAAGGTTCCCAGACTAGCAGCCAAGAACTCAAGAAATTCGCCCTTTTTTTCTCTCCTAAGAGGAAACAAAAAATCCAGTATACTAATATGTTAAAATTCCTGATGAAGTGTGTTTGTACATGGACTGAAGATTAGAAAATTAAGGCACCCTCTGAAACGCGTCCCAGTCCCAGAGAAGAAGACAAAACAGAGGTTAAGCAGTCCTCAGTGAAAAGATCTAATTTCATCAAAAATAAATAAAAACTTAGCTAGTTTTTATAAAATTTTTTTCATTATGGTCAAATAAAGAGATTGCAATACTAATGAAAAATTAGATTTTGACATTCCAGAGGAAAATTTTGAAAGAGAGACCTATTTTTATTCTCTGTTTTACAATGGCTTTGCTTGATGAAAATGAGAAATACTTTCATTACAAGAAATCCAGGAGGCAAACAAAACCAAGAGGGGACCATTCACATGTCGCACTTCAGAAAGTTTTTCCATGTTCCCTCTACCTCCACTCACTGCAGCTATTCCACACAATTAAAATAACTGCCCCAGCTGAGGCTGGATATTGTTCTCTGCAGTTAAAACGAGACAAATAAGGCCATGGAAGTTTCTGTGGAGTAGATAAGCTATTGAGTCACAATTAAGTAACTGCTAGCAAATACAGTTAATTAGAAGATAAACCTGCGCACCCCATTGTAGATGCACAAATATTGTTAACAGAGAGACAACCACTTCTGCCCTTGGTGCAGCTGGGAACATCAGTCCAGCTAGAGCGGGGCTTACGTCAGCGCCCTGGCTCAGGGCTCCAGCTGAACCCTCTGCAGCACTTCACATCCCTCCTCCCGCCAGGGGTTGTGCTTCCTGCTCGGCTTGTCCTTGTCCTTGTCCTGCCCCTGCACATCACAAAGCCCAGCTCTCGACTGGAAAAGAGTTACTAGTTTTAACTTCCAGACTTCCTTCGAGGCTCTTTTATTCCCCACGCAATGAACTTAATGCGTTCCTGCTTTTAATAAGTGTTAACGAATTCACGTTCTGCCAAGGATGTTACTATATAATTTTACGGGTGTGATATCTTCAAACTATTTACGCGTTCCTAAAGCTTAAAGACGTATAATTCAGTTTATTATATAAGTATGCTGTAACAATATATGTACAACTTCAGAAAAAAGCAGACCATAAAAGCCCATAGCAGTTACTCTATCTGCATATCAAAGAGCAGAACAATTCAGAGTAAAGGATTAACCATTGTTAATACAAATACCTACATTTCACTGCTATATTCTTTCCTAAAGCTGAATGCCCACAATTGATGACTACCTGTCCAAGATAAGTATTTTCTTGCCTCTAGATGTAGCCAAAAATGTAAATATAATTTCATATTTTTTTAGTGATATAGTGATCTTATCAGAAAATTCATGTTGCTATATGCCCTATTAATCACAGAGAAAATTTCAGCCAGTGTAAACAGTTTTATTGACTGAAATGCTATTAGCAAAGCAGATTTCAAAAAGGTTCCTGTCTTTATGCACGTTTATAGTAAATGCTGCAGGCAACATACAACGCTATTCTTTTGATTGCGTCCATCGTGGGCTGGTAAAAAAATCCCAAAAAGTAATTTCTGGAAAACTACTTACATTTGAAGCACCTGAAATGTTGTATTTTTGAATATTATAAGATATTTTCATAAACTTTGGCACAGAAAATGCACTTTTGGCAAATTAACGTAAAAAATTATTTTCATTTGAAAAACCATTTTAGAAATGAACTTTCGAAACACTAACAAATTCAAATTTTGCCTTCATGAAAAAGAAGGACAAAGCAGCCATTAATCTGTACCCCCTCCTTTTGTTGTACTTTTTTCAATAGGTCCATATATTATTCAATGGGTTTTGTAGAGATACATTTACATGAGTTATAGATCACATTACAAGCGATGAATGCCCAACACACAGGTATGTTATGAAAGGTCATCAGTTACAAGAGAAAATGCATAATGCATGTTTGCTGAATACATCTGCAAGTTTTTGATGCTCATACTGAGCAGCTACTTGGGCAACACTGAGCGATGAAACTTTGAACATGAGCGACCTAAGAACATTATTTAACTTTGTGGAGTTGGAGGTCTGTTGACTGGGAGGTGGCGTTCAGCTCAGGCAGGGTTAGGCACAGCGGCATCTGGGCTCTGCTCAAGAAGAGCCAGTGGAAATGGACCCCAGGTAGCCAGATGCTACATCCTAAAAAGACCACTAGAGAAATATCCAGGATGTTTTCCATAATTTTTTTAAAATTTCCCCAACATCTGAAGCTTTCAGGTTTTCTTAAAATACAAATAACAAAGTAAGTACTGTGCATATAGGTGAGAATGAGGGTGAAAGCCCAAGGCTTCTGCTGTCTCCCTGCAATTCTGTTCTGCAGCAGTTTTGTCATGCTCTGACTATGAGAAGCTCAAAGACAGTGGACAGGTGGTAGCTTGTTTGATAACAGCTATGTTCTCTCTTTAGCTGTCCAGCCTTGTTAGGAACAAAAAGCAATTGCCTATGCCCATGCTCTCCCTCCTGCTTCTTGCCACTCACATGGACATCTTCAAGTCTTATTTACTATTTCAAGAAACTCTTGAGGGAAAAAAAAAAGAAGAGGATAGCCTTTGGGAGCTAGAGCTCATTTTAGTTGGGAAGGATTTCCTCATGTCAAGAAGTATAAAAACATGCAAGTAAAAACACATCCCATCATTCAGTAAAAGATCCTAGCTGTGCACAATATTTCAAGACTGAAATTTGATTCTTCCGAAACCCCTACAGTTTAGAGAATTTTGGATGAGATTAAGAATCATGTAAGCTTCTCTCCATTGTGTCAGTCAACATGCTTGTGCAGCCCTCCACAAAGCTGAGCCTTGAGAGTACAAGTCAGGTCAAGCGGGGCCGAGCACGTGGGGAGCAGGTGAGGTTATAAGGCAAAACCAGCCTGGCTGCCCGTGCTCATCTTACCTGTGAAACTCAGCAGCCCTGGAGGGTGCAATGCAAGTTGCTCTTTTTCCAGCCCCTGTAGGCTTCAATCCCATTAGGACTGTGAAAGTCTACTTCATTATCCAGACATCTATTTCATTATGAATATCTGTCTAGACGTACGAGAGATCAGAATACACCATCGCTCGTGGTCCAACACACAGCGAGACGGCAGCGAGCAAAAAGCCACGCAGTGGCCTCAACTAACCTTTGTTAGCTCCCATCCACAGAGAAAACCAGGCGAGCAGCAGAGCAGCTGAGGACACCTAATTGCTTGCATGAAGAAGCTTCCTCCTAGAGACCGAAATCAAGATTTGACAGTACGCCTTTGATTAATTAAGCAAGAACAGGATTGTAAGATGTCTTCTCCTAGTAACAATTAGTGTTTTCAAACACCAAGATTGAAAGCCTAATTAGAGAAGAAAGCAGATTCTGCTGCCAGAATATGTCAGAGTTTCCTGTAAATTTCTACAGAGAAAAAGTAAGCAGCATGGGTTAATAGCTCAGCATATGCCTGAGAGCATTAACACCTTCTCGGGGTAGTATCTGTCAACAGCAGTAACATCGTTAGTGGCAGTGCACACCGCGGCTGGAGGAACAGTTGTGCAGTTTATCACCTCCATTCTTCCCACAAGCCCCATCCAACTGTTTGTGTTATTTCTTTGTTTTACCACCCATGTTTTTTAAAAATTGTGTTGAAAAAAAAAAATTAAAAAAATCAGTGATAATCTGGCAGTCATGTTTAATCTCTTGCTTCATTATCTTGTGGATATAATTGAATCAAGTAATGAACTATTTATTTTATTCCCTTATGAATTTCAGAAGCATTGCCATTGTTCCAAGTCTACTCTTAAAGTGATATCTAAACATTTTCAGTAGTGCTTAGCTATAGGTAGTCACTAATTTATTGCACATAGTTTTTAACAATACTATTTAATTCCCTGATTGTTATCTTTTATTGCCATTATTCATTAACTTTTTTAGTGAACTTATCAGGTGCTATATTTTGGTGCTTGGTTGCTAATGTGACTTTACATGAATTATCTTAAAATAGTCTGTAGGTGACTAAGAAATTGTCTAGTGTGGAAAAAACAAGCACTAAACCACTTAGAAATAAAGATGATTAAGAAGAGAGCAGGAAAGAGTCCTGGTGCGTGAGTCTGTAGGGGCAGAGTCCTACATGATCCAATTCTCCTTGTAAAAGTGAACGGTATTTCAAAAGTATGTTCCCTTTTCTACTCTGGATTCCCCTTAGTAACTAGAAAATGGTTAGAACTTTTTTTTGGCTAGGCTTTTTATAAGCTAGTTTAGTAGAATTAACTTAAATAAAAATTTAAGCCCCCATGGAGGCATTTAAATTAACAACTCCCTTTCACTCACTCCATTCCATACCTGATGGTGATTTGTGGCAGGGATGCATTATACAGCTAGTGTTGACTGTATGATCAAAAAGAACATATTTGGTTTCACAAGAAGAAACTTCAACCTATGAAAGAAAAAAAGGTCACAACAACAAACAACTTCCATTGGTTTCAAGTTTATCCTGTTTGCTTTCTGGTTCATTTTTACACCTCTATTACTAGAAATTGACAGATACAAATACGATTGTTCAAAATCCTCAACACTCACTTTTCAGATGAAAAAACCCCATTTGTTCTTCCCATCATACACAGTTGGACTCCATGATCTTGAAGGTTTTTCTCAAGCTAAACAATGCTATGATTCTATACCACTGTCCACCCAAGACTCTCTTTTCTGCTGGCTTACAGTGCTCACACACACAGTAGTACTTGAAAAACAAACACACAACACTACTTGAACCTCTCAAGATGTGCCCAGTAGGTGCATGTTTCTTAAACTGTCAGGTCAGTTTTGAGCATCTAATTGGCTAGATCACATCAATGTAGTAGTTCAAGAAATTAACCTTACATTTCTGTATGAATGACTGTTTTGATATCTTCATCTCCCTGAAAAATAAGGTTTTGGGGTTTTTTTGTTTGTTTGGGTTTTTCAGGTTGGTTTTTTTTGAGATTGATTATCAATCCCTGTACCATCTTATTCTGTCTTTACCTACCTATATTCCAGAGGGTCCCCTGAAGTGCTGGTTATTGTGGCATACATTTCATCATGTGGCTTTTAGCAAACATACTTTAACAACTTCCAATTTGCTGCATGGTTGCCAATATTGGCTTGAATGTATCATGCTTCCCGCAGAGGGCTGACAAAGTTTGGTTTTTTACCAAATCACTACATCCCCAAATGGGTTGATTTAATAGGATCCTCAGGTTCATGATGCAACTATAATGCATTTGCCATGTTGTCTTCTGATTTTCGTTTTCCTCACAATCGCTGTGTAAAGCTCTGCCAGATACTTGAAATACAGTGTTAGGTTCCCAAAGCACAGGGCTTCCCTCAAGGCTGCATCACAACAGGACACTTTCCAAGGGTCATTAAACAGATAAGTCTCGATTTCAGTTGCTTGACAACAAGCATTAACTACACTTTATACTAAGAGAATATTTGAAGGTCAGTGCAAAATTGCATTTTTAAGGCTGCCTGCAACATAGATTTGTCTTTGAGTGGCCATTCCCTACAGTACAGGTGGCCTTTCCCCCACAGCTACAACACTATTTTCTGAACAGCTCTGGCACACTGAGTGCCCCAGGTGAACAGTATTCATTGAAGGAAAGACTACTGAAAAAATCTTTCAATACCCTTCTCATGCAGCATATAATCTTATTGACTTACCATCACCCAAAGCCTACAATGAATACAGAATTATTAATTTCCTTATGGGACTTTGTATGGTGCTTTCTCTACAGCATCTGAATTCTTTGAAAACATTAATGAACTGATCCTCTCAACACCCTTTTGAAGTAAGAGGATATTTTTATCACTATTTTACACGAGGGGAATGGAATATTTAAGATAAAAGCCAAAATGTTCAGAAGTGTCAGCTAATTTTGTTTGCCAATTTTGAAAGTCTAAGGACTTGAGTTTCTCAGATGCTAAGGATTTTTAAGAGTCTTTTTATATGTTCAGAGTAGAGAGTATGATTACATCAGTTGCTGCTGTAAAAGCAAAACGTTGCACATGTTCAACGTTTTTCGAGATCAAGTCTCAGATGTCTCAAACTGAGAACTTGGAAAATGAAGAGACTTGAGAAAGTTCATTTTGAATGACCTGCCCATTGCCTTCAAGGAACTGTGAGACTTAAATATAATACATCACTCAGGCCAAACATCAAAAAAGTATTATTTTTCTTTCTTTGCGTCATCCAGATCACTTCCACCTTACACAAGAAATGAGGTTTTTTGTAGAGCTCTATCCTCTTTATGGAATGACTCCAGGCCATGACTAAAGCAACTCCAACCCGTGCACCAAAAGGGCTAGATCTTGGAAAAAACCCAAACCCAACCATATCACTTGCTTATGTTATGATATTATCTATGCAGGATGCCTGTGTACAAAGGGTAAGGGTTACAGCGACACAAGTTCTCACACATGAGAGTTCTGATCATCACCCCAAAGTCTCAGACCAGGGACTAAGGAAGAGATAGACACAGCCCTAACCTCCTGTGACACTTCTGGGAAAATGAGCAGTGAATGCTTATGTTGGACATTCTGAAAGATACAGACAGGTCAGTGCCAGAGAGACAGAATGAGATTTAACTGCAAACGATTTTTTGGGGTTTTTTAAACAATCCTTTACAAACAAATTCAACAGGATGTTAAACTAGCCCAGTTCCTACCACCAGCACAGAAGAGTGGAACTGGGGAGCCTGCGGTCCAGTGCTGTTCAACCAAAGATTTGGAGGGTCATTTTTACAGTGACCCAGCAGTTTATTACCTGCTTTGTATAGCCCTATGATCACTATATCCCTATATCCGGGGGGCAAAGTAACAATGCTAAGTAATAACATTCTTAAGCACAGATGTTGGGGTGGTTTGTTTTTTTTTAAAGTTATCTTAACATGAAAAATTAGAAAGCCCTTTTTATCCACCTCTGCAACTCTGGAAAGCAGGGAGTCAGCACGTACCCAGGGGATGGTATCACATACATGCTGCACAACAGGTTAACACACAATGTGGAAGTCAGAAGAACAAAATGTGGATATTCTGTATTTTAAGCAAAATGAATGTACAACATACAGTGAAGTAGGAGGTCATTAAAAAGCTTCTAACAAGTTATAATACCATGTTATTCTGAGAAATTCATCTTGTCAAACTTCTCTTGATTCTGGCAAAGCATTTTGCTGTTTGTAAAATTTAGTAGTAATACTGTATTGATTGGAAATGATAAAAGTTTGCTTCCTTTGATGATTTCTCAAGGTTTTGCAATTCCCCATGAAGAACTGAGCAGGCATGATGGTGTAGGGCTGTTACTAGGAGAAGGATGGGAGGGTCCAGAGGGAGGGGGGAAAAAAAAAAAAGAAAAAAAAAGAACTAGCATGAAAAAAAAAAACATCAAGAACTTAAAACCAATATGACTGAAATGTTTTTAAAAGATTTGCAGGTAAATAGACAACCTGGTAGAAATGATCCTTTTTGAGATGGGAGAAAGTACAAAGCATTCCTTTACACATTTCAGACTAGTTTCAAAGACAAACCTTTTTCCACCTATGAGCCTGCTCCCCTGCACGTGGGAGTCAGGTTAAGGAAATGTTTTACAATTGCAATGTGTTTTTCCATATTCAGTATACATGTCAGTGAGTTTCCACAGCACCTCCAATTTATGGATGAAAGGATTGTGAAGGCAACAGCTTTTAGAGCTTTCCAGTGGAATTGTCAGTGCTTAGAAATATTTACTGTGCAATTCAGTCTTAATTTCTTAATCTTTAATGTCTCAGTGAGTCGCAGATTAAATATCCTAAAGCAATCACAAAATTAATCTCCCTGTATCTTTCAGAACATCCAACATACACATTGACTTTTCATTTTCTCTAATACATGAACAAGAGCAGAAGAGTGTCACACGCTAGGAGGGCTAAGAAATGCATGATTTAAAGGTCAACAGGAGGGAAGAAGAACTCTGTGAACCAGATGAAAAAGCAAAGACAGACTGCAATGAGATTATATGAACAATCACTATTTCCAAGTTTTATAGCAATATTGCAATATTATTTTTTTTTCTTTGTTCTGAGTTTGGGGTTTTGAGGGTTTTTTTTGTTTTTCTTCTCTTTCCGAAATGGGAAATACTAATTTACATGAAGTCATTACAGCACTGAGATCAGAAGCTTGGTGCCCACTATGGTTCCTGGACCTCTGCATCTCAGCTAGAATAGTCTCACCTAGGACTTGAAATCTCAGAGAAATGCCAAAAACAAGGGTAAAAGAGAAGCTTTCATCTGCTCTTCATTAGTTTGTAATCTTATGAATTTACACATTATGCAGAGAGTAAATATAAACTTCATGTGGGAAGAGATATCTAGGGTGCCAAACTTGAAGGTCCTCAAGGAACAAGACTTACCTGGCAGGTGAGTGTATTGCAAAAGGAATTCAAGCCACCTACCTTCTACCTCCGTTGACTGGAGAGGGTGTCAGGAAGACCAGACTCTTGGCATTAAGCATATAAGACATTCAGGAAAAACTCAGAATAGCCATACTAGAGTTAAAAGTTCAGTGAGACCAGTCTCCTCTTTCTAATAGCACCTTTTAGCAAATGCTAAAGGAAATATCAGAACCAAACATACTAATGACACTGAGCTGACCCTCCTGCTTCCCCATCTGCTGCCCTGCTCTGTGTTCAAGCAGCTCCCCATAACCATTTTTTCCATAGGTTTGCCTACTCAGTTTGGCACTCCAAGCTTTGGGCACCCAGCACATTTTAAATCCCCGAGCTCACTGCCATAAAATAAGCTGTGTGGGGAAGAACTTTGTGTTTTCAACCTGCCCTTTAGTTCTTGTACAGTAAGAAACAGTCAATAACAGTTGCCTAGTCCCTTTCTCTGTGACTCATTATTTCATACGCCTTTATCGTAACTCCTCAATCACCTGCTTTCCAGGCTGAAGTGTCCCAATCTATTTAATCATTCCTTGTATTCAGGCTGTTCACTACTTTAATCACTCCTCTCACCCTCCTTTATACCTTTTGTAGTTCTACTATATTTATTTGAAATGGGTAGGACAGCACTGTAAGATGCAGTCATGCCAAGGATTTACACAATGGTTTGTTCTCTATTCATTTTCTTGTTATTTTGACCACAGAGCTGATGTTTTCATGATATTTTTACAATAACTCCAAGGTTTCTTTCCTGAGTCATAATATCTATTTGAGAACCCATCATCACGTATGTACAGTTTGGGTTGTTTTCCTTCTTGTGCATTATTTTGCATTCATTGACATTCAGTTTCATCTGCTATTTTATTGCCCAGCCACTCAGTAGCTCAGATGCTCCTACAACTCTTCAGAGTTAGCTTTTGTTTCAACTACCCGATTAATTCAGTACCAATAATTTTGTCAGTTTAAGACCCCTTCTTAAAATAATTTGTGAACACATTGAACCCTCTGGATCTAGCACCAGTGAACTTTCCTCTATTCTGAAACCTGACCATTTACCCTCACCCTTTGTTTTTGACCTTTAAAGCAATTATTAACTTTTACACAGATCCCACCCTGTCCTCCCACCTTGGCCTAAAGGCAACTTTGTTTCTTTAATAGGTAGCATGAGGTACCTTCAGACAGCTTTTTGGAAACTTAGACTACACTAAGCAGTTCTATCTTAATTATAAGCTTAGAGCCTGTAAAGAAAGCTAATAGTTCTGTGAGACATGACTTCCCTCTACAGAAAGACTATAGGTTTATTTACCCCATATTTTGACCATATTTCCTAACAGATTGCTTATTACATTCTTTAAGTTTTTATGTAGAATCCTAGAGCTTCTAAAACAAACTTTCCAGCAACTTCCCAAACAAAACCAATCAGTTTTGCAAGTCATGAATGCTAAGGACAACTGAAGTACTAGATCTCATGTCACAGTTTTTGCCTTCCCCACAAAAGCTGATTTGATAAATACCTCAGATGAACAGCTTCACCATTAATGTGCCCTTTCTAGTTTAAATTTAAACATTTACTCCAGTTTCACTTTTCCTTTCCCCAGTTAAAGACTGTAATGCCTATTCTTGAGCTTTTTTTTCCTCTTACTAAGGCTGTTGAATGGGAGCATGTTAGAGAGTGATGGGTAAACTTTGAGGCATCACCTATGTGCTGCTCAGGCCTGGGTAAGCTGAGCACTGGTTTTGGCATCCCTCCTGACACTATTTTACTTTATTTTATGCACAGTTAAGTCTCTAATTATGATGTTTTCTGCTTTTTAAAGACTGCTTTCCCTTATGTCATTGCCCTGATATAGGCTGGGATGAACAACAGGAATTTAGCTACTGAATATCAATGCAAATGTGTCACATTAAGCATATGCTTAACTCATTCTCTGGTTTTCCAGTCTCCTTCAGAATACCGAACTGCTGTAATATCCAGAGTAGTTTATCTGAATATCTTTTCTTTTTGAAGACATCTTTGAGTAAATGACCCAACTGCTTCAATGCAGTGTCAAGTACTGTAGGCTCTAAGTGCATTTGCTAGCTGGCTGTGAGAACAGTTTTCATCACCTGACTCAAACAGTCTGTGAAATACAACTACAGGTCTTGGGTTAAAAACAATGCCAGCACTGAAGTAGGACAAAATTCAAACCACAAAATGAGAATTGCTGTAGTTAAACACTTTTAAAAGCTTGATTTACTCTACTGTAGCTTCTAATAAACGTTAGATTCAATCACCCCCTCGTAGAACTTAGATGTACAATAGTCACGCTACATAAAATCCTAAGACCTAATATGTGCAGCACAATTAAACTTAGAGCAACAGGGAAATCAGGAATAATTTTCCCAAGGCACTACATAGCAGAGAAATAAAACGGGCCATTTACCATTACATATCTACTC
>VYZX01019865.1:221917-242103 GCA_013401335.1 Brachypteracias leptosomus | reverse complement strand
TGCAGCTCTTGGAATTTCCTGCAGGGAAGACTACATATTTTAACACTTTTAGTGGATGCATTTTCTAAAAACATTTACTTTCTCTAGTTGTTAGAACTAATTTCCTCACGCCTATTTACAGACACACATTTTTTAAAAGCCAATCTAAGTGAAGTAAACCTACTGAGGAGTCCAAATGATTTCCAAGGTGGACCACTTTGCTAACTTAAGTCTTTATTTTTCCAATACGTTGCCAGGCTTCCAAACATTACCTGCTGTCTTCTGCACCCAAAGCACCAAAACTTGCAGGTGCAAGAGACCCAGCTGCCTCAGTAAAGGATGTACCAAAATACTCGTCCCAATGAGTAGATGCTCCATTACTTTTTCTATGAAAGCATCTCCCATCACCACAAATGACTTCTCCTAACAACTCAAGCAAGGTCTTGTGCTTTGCCAGTTTGACAAGACAACAGATACAACTTTTTTGGCATGTAATCCTAGTATTTCATATAACCTGCAGAAATCTACAGGTGTGTCTGGATACAAGTCTTTGTTTACTATGAGGATAACAAAGCTTGTTACAATTACACAAAAATTGGTGGCCATGATTGGTTTTCACCATGCCCAGGCACTTGGCACAAACGTGTAGGTCCATGTGCGTGGGTAAAGGGAGTTGGTCAAAAAGAATGACTGTAATATTTGCTTCTTGGGTGGAATTAGTCATGAGAACTGTGTTTTGTAAATAGGCATGAAGATGTAATGAGTCCATTACAAATAGCTCAGTCTCCATAGCCTCACCGACAACAATATTGTTCTCAAACTCCTGTACATTTCTTTTTCTTCTGTATCCAATTCCATCCCCAGTAACAAGTATTCACAGCCCCCCAACCCTATGCTTCAGGTAGCTCCTATAAATTCACTTCCCTGCAAAGACAACAAACAAGTAAATGGGTCATGATGCAAACTATACCCTACAGCCTTTATAGGCTTTCCTAAGAATTTCCCAGTGGGACAAGATCTTTAACATCCTTTTCACACTCACAACAAATCGCTTTTCAGAAAAATCTCCACCCGTTTGGTCATGGGAAATGTCAACCTCTTGGTAAAAGAGTCTGCAATGAGCTTTTTGAAAAGCTGATAATAGTAAGCTGCCCTGAAAGCCTGGCCAGGGACCAGGAAGAGGTTACTAGTGCTCCCTGCTTGTACTAACAGGGGTTCAAACAAATCGAGTGTTAGACATAAAACAGAGGGGTTTCTGTTGATTGCAATCACTTTCAGAAGAAAAAAACCTAATCAGACATATTGGAGTATGACATATTCCTGATGTAGACCATAGGAAAAGGAAACTTTTTTTTTTGCTAAGGAAAGCCTGGACAAAATACCTTTGGGTATACAGCAATATTTAGGCATTGAGGGTTTCATGACTGTTTTAGCTTAATAGAAAAAGCAATGACAATTTCAATACTGAATATTTTACAGGCAGACTGACACTCTTGAGCTATGCAAGGCCATTTATAGCACTCCCATGAAGACTGCCATCTTCAAGCACAATTCACATCCAGTTACACACACAGAGTATTATGGCAACAACTTATGTACCTCCTCTATTTCAAAAAGATTTGAGATTTGTATTGCAAAATGTACTCAGAAATATTCTATGGAGAAAAACTTTTACAAAGAATTGATGTTACAAAACATTTATCTTACTGTCCTCCTCCAAAACACACTACATAAAACATCACTGCAACTTATCGATATATTGATTTTCAGTTCTATACTCCAAAACTTTGACTTAAGAACTTTTCAAAACACTTCAGTAAGACATTTTTGTATGGGGGATTTCTTTCCACAATGCAGCACCGAACTCAAGAATGTTTTATTAATTAGAGCTGTGAATATTGGACCTAAATTTTTGACTCAGGCTAATATTTGTTTTAGATAAGCTATGTATCTGTATTAAATAAGAAAGCAAGATGAGCCAAAATCAGTACTTCTATTGCCATTTATATGCTCAGATATACCAAAGTTGTCATGCGTCTCACACAGCAAGTGTGATTCACTCAGTACCTGTGAAGTATTAGGTATCCAAGACGTCAGACTCTAGAATAGTTAAGGAGCACAACATATTCTTCAAGTGAATTTATTTTAAGACTACTGCTATTTTTTTTACACTAAACAAGATTAAGTTGACCCAAATCATTTGAATTCTTGATTCAGCCTGAGTCATGTTATGTTGTGCAATATTCCGTTACATCCCATCTGGCACAATCTAACACTGCATGGTACAACAGAGGGAAATCAATTAAATGTATACTTCAGATAAATGCTATTACCCAAATTAGTTTGTAAAGGCAGGCTAACAGGTAACAGGCAATGTAGATTGGCAAGAAAATTAAATGAGTTCTACCATACCTCTTCTGCTTCCCAAATACTCTTTGCTTTCTACCTAAGACAAAACTGGCAATCTGACAGAGAACTTATTAGGCACCAGAAAATTCTGTACCAGCAAAATTCTGGAATGTGCTCTGAAGCACCCTCTGCTTATGAAGTCTAGATGTGTTCGTAGCGTGTAACAAAATAAATGTACAATTAGAGCAGAAGATTAAATCAGCAGCAATCTCAAATATGAAAATCTTGCTTCAGTCTGTTATTCCTGGAAACATGTCATTTATGCTAGTTCTAAGTGGTAAATACATACCTAGCTAACAAACTTGTAATCAACATCTGGTCAGCAGATAGGAACAGGAGGCACTTCATCTCAGTGTGCTAATTTTCTCTATATACTTTTTTTCCCCTCCCCTCTCTCTTTGAAATCCCTGGAAGTGTTGCAAGTCAATCGAATCAATTCCTCGCAGGAGTATGCAAAACACATTAAGAAAACACGAGATCTCATCAGGTCTAAGTTTTGACTGAGTATCAGAATGTTGCATGCACAAGCTCGTCTAAGAACCTTTCAAAATTGCTAGGAACATTTATGTGCAAATCTTAAACACCACAAGAGCAGCACACAATATAACCCTATTTATAAGCGAAGTCCAACGTGCCTCTTGCAGATGTGAAGCACTATGAATAAAAAGCTCCCTGTCTCCACATTTTAATATTAAACACTGAGAATTTGAAAGAAATCACATAAATAAAAAACATATGATCGATACAAGCTGAAATTGTAGTAAGTGCCAAAGTCATAAGTTGTCAAAATTCCAAAATCTTGTCGTTCATCCTGACAGAGAAATATTAAAATGATTCTCCCCACTTCATTCTACTTAAATACCTTGCTGAGATGTGTGCAAGTCCCAGATTCTAGTTTTTAGGCTTTTCTGACGTTTAGAACTTTGTTCATAAAAGTCTTTTCCACAGCCAGTATTTTCTCAGTTGTCATTAGGCTATCAGCATGACCCTATGCTCACCACAACTATATCACCTATAGTCCCTATATAGAATAGGAGGATTCAGTTTTTCTCATGACTTAAGTAGCAATACCTATTTCTCAAGGAATCATTCCTTCCTCTGAATTTTCCTGAAGAAGTCAACCTCTGCAGTGTTGCCTGCAACAACAAGTGGTCCTGAAAGCTTCTACAGGCAGTTACCATTTCCTTCTCTAGAAGCCTGCTGAAAAACACCCCTCCAATGTGTCAAGAATAAATGTGTCAACATTTGATGGCTAGGGGAGACATAACTGGGAAGAAGGTTTATGTTAGTCTAAATAAATACTACAGAAAATAAAAATAAGTGTATACAACTATAAACATCTGTAATACTAACTTTTAGGAACAAATTTGCTAAAAGTTACTAGATCATGGAGTTCAGTTCTGTTATTGCAGGAAAGCTTGTGATGGAACAACAACAATAACCTGTGAAGCTCTGTAGAACCTGCTCCTATTGCTGAAAGCCAGAACATTCTTCTGCAGCAGACTTTGTGCTGCTTAACTGGTTGGGTTGCAAGCTCCTTGCTTCAGTCGTTTGACACCACTGGAACCACTGGAATTCTCCTTAGGTTGGGGAACCTCATGCATACACTTGCATTTGCACAGACCAAACACTAGAACACTGTTGGTAAGGTGGGCAGGCTGACAGGGCTGCAATACAGTTATAGGTAACTCCTTGTCCCTGAATGTTAATCATTTATCAGAAGATACAATATGAACTGCAGCTACTTACCCACCAAAATTGATTCAAGTATTTTCCATAATAGATGAAAAGAGGCAAAAGTACATTTTTTCTAGGAGTTCAATTCACATAATATTGCTCTTATTAAAATTAAAAATTTATTCAAAGTAATTCATATAATTATCCTATTTACAACTGAATTAAAAAACTGAAAACCAAAACAAAGCAGAAACATTTACAACCAAGTAACAGACTACAAATAGAAAGGCCAAAAATAATACTTCATTAAAAACACCTTTTGTAAATATTTTTCAGTCTCCTGGTACTACATTTGTAGTATCTGTCCATAACATATCTAAGAATAAACTGGCATCCTAATGCTAAGCATGAGTGTTTTAATAAGAACATCTGTTTGACTTCCTGCCAAATGAAAAACAATTTTAACATTAGAAAATTTCAGTGAAAATAATTTAGCAGGTCAAAACAATTTTTCTAACTTCTGCATCACAAAATTCTCATTAGAAAACGAAGACTGACTGTAGGTAAGCAATTTAATGTAGCATCTAAAAATTACAGCACCACTGATTCCCTTAAACACTTGCATTGTCTGAACTACTAATCTGTTAGTCAAAGACAGGGAAATTCTCACAAAGATTATGGCAAAGGTGTTCTGCACACTTCCCCATTCCCAAGTCCAAATGAAATTTCTTGTTCATTTGTTAATACACAGAAGACATTCATAATCCTCAACAGAACACAAAAAAAGAACTTGTTTTATTTTGGAATTTAACAACACACTTGTATTTCCAAAAAGTGGTTCTTTCTTAAATAGTGCATTACTGAGAAACATTTTTAACAAAGCAACTCACAAGAGTAAAGTGAAATTTGTTCTGTTGTCATTTCTGTCCATCCGTTCTGCCTGAAACATGGATGAATTCCTAACTAAATCCTATTTTTTTTCTTACAAACACGAAGTAAAAGATTTCTTGATGTCCTTGATTTAACACCAAATGCGACATTTCCTTCAGAAAAGCTTCTAACCAGATTTCTTGGCACATCCTGTTCTTGCTTCCAGTTCTTTGTTTTAACACCTAGTGAAGAAAGAAATGTTATTACAAATAGGATAGTCATTCAATTAACATAAGAATTTGGCTTACCTGGATCTCCTTTTCAAAGCACATCTAAGAATTATTACTTGTATATCTTGTCCTTTATTGAAAGCCTAATTTTGATATGAAAAAGTATAATTACTTAGCTCAGCAATCCAGTGTGCTAATTGCCTAGCAATTGAGTCTCAATTGACTCAAGATGCTATTAAAAAGGCACATTAGTCTATATAAAAATATAGAAATACATGGAAATTTTATTAATTCTGATTATTGTAAAATGCTATTGAAAAATGAACACTATGTCATTAGAGAAAGGTGTTTCTATTTAATCCTAAAGCAGCCTTCCTCTTAGGGATTTGGTTGTATTTCATTCTTCTCTTGTAAAGCATGCTTCTGAAAATAAAATATATCTTACATTCAGTTCAAACTTTGAAGAATTAAAAAAAATCTATTCTCTATTTCAGCATGCAGTGCTTCATTACATAGTTTCTTAATAATACCAGAGTAGTGATTGAGTTTGGTAACTTCATAACTCAGTCTTTAGTAGTAGAAATTGATACTGATGTTACTGTGGATGCACTTTGCCAAATAAGTACCTATTGGCTAGACCACGTTTAGTCTCAGATTTACACTTTTCAGAAAATTCATTGTAATAGAATGTCATCATGTCACATGAATAGAGACTAATACATATTCCTACATACTTGCTCTTCACATCAGTTCTTAGATAAAAGACATATGTGCTGTAAGCTTAGTGCATTGCCTACGTCACTGGGAAAAGCTACATGATTGGACTATTGCATAAGAGCAGACTAAAACTTTAAGCAATTTTTGATCTTCTCTAAATGGCCAAAGTTGCACCAAGAAAGATCACCAAGAGTATTACTGAAGGTAGAGAAGAAAAGGAAATGAGTGTTTAGACATAAAAGGAAAATCGTAAGAACTTAATTTATTAAAACTTACTGCAAGTACCAAACAAGTTATGCCATGCACTAGGAAAGGAAGAGGTTTTTTGGGAAGTTGTGAACAGAAGAATTCTGTGCACATATACTGAAAATATTATTTGTAACTGATTTTGTTACAGTAAACATTTATATACCTCAGAAAGAAGCCCTGTAATTATAGCAGACTTTCACAGAATACCATCTGATAGTATTATCAGCAATCTGTTAGATGCAAAATAATTCCTAAATACTGTTGTAAAATAATTTTTCCTCAGCTATTGTGTTGGCCCAAAATAGCCCCAAAGTTTAAGTAACAAATTTCTGAAAAACAACATATCTGTATAAACAAATCAGTGTGGTGTTATGAAACAAAGCAAGCAGTTAAAACCAGGTATGGAAATAATTAGAGGATTTAATTTCTTAATAAACCACACTTGTCAAAGACAAAATTGGTAATACATTTCAGATGTCTCAACAAATACACAATTTTTGGTGGGAGACCATAACTCTTGGGAAAAGTTTTTCCCAACAAACTTGTAATAATCTGAGTTTTGATAAGACACCATCTGGCTAACAGGTTAGACATTCAGATTCTTTATGAATGGATGCACTATTCAAGCCAACAGCTTAGCATACAGATCACAGCAATACATACTGTTAAACTGACAAAATCTTGAGTATCAACCTTAATTTTGGGCCTCCTGTTGGAAGGCAGTTCTCACTGCAGCCACCCAGTCAAGCTCTGACACTTACCTGCCATTGTGGGTACTCGTAGAGCTCTGTGGCTTAGCAGCACCTCTTTCTGAAGGCGTTTGGTAGGAACAGGGTCTTGCAGGCTGCCTAGCTCAATGTTTGATGTAGAGCTGGGAAAGCAGGCAGAAAAAAGTCTGTGTTCAGTAAAGTGACTAAGCTACATTACAGTAGTTTAGCCCTTGCAATGTAGAAATACATTATATTATCCAGTATTGGTAGTTCATGACCGAATGCAAAGAATAAACTAATTTATTTATAATGTATATATGTGGATACTAATCCCCTTTTTCCTTTTTAAAAATTTACAAGAATGTTTCAACTGTGAAAATAAGAAATAGTTGTCATTTATGTTAAAATGAAGACCAACATGCCACAGTTCTCTTGGAAGCCAGTTTGATGGTCATTGCACACAAATTATACTAAGAAATAATCTTAATGCATGTATGAAATCCTTGAAATGACCAAGCTGTGTTTATGAAACAAATCATATTTTTTATTGCTACAATAATTTTTCCACAGCCTCCTACAGTTGGAAGGGATGATTTCATAGCAGACAATACTTTTTAGCTAAGCTACAAGAAAGCTGTTATACCCTCAAATTCATTAAAACAAACCCTCTATATTTTAGAGCTCCTTATGTGCAAATTCTGAAGCTGTCTGATCTCACCCTTTTACACTTGCCTTGCTAACGTCCCCGTTCCCACTCTGTAAGACAGCCTCATAAACAAGCTAATTCTTATTTATGTCCCAAGTTTCTATGCTTTTCCTATTCCTCTAATGATTTTGTATTATTCCCACTTTATAGCCTCCTAGTTATACTAGTCGTCTTAAATTTCTGCCCAAATCAAAATACATAGCAAGCAGTAAAGACTAAGACCTGCCCTGTGACAGTCCTAAGATCTATTCACACATGCTTCTTGGAAGAGAACTGACTTGTCTCTCATCCCTTGCCCTAGCAATATGACTGTTTCATATTATATTTCTAATATAAAGAATATGTCCAAAATCTATATTTTCATTCTAATGTTAGTAGGAGGTGAATGACCAAACCACTTTGAACAGGAAAAGCATGGGAGAGAATGGGGGGGAGGAAAGAAATTAAAGGAAATTCTATCTGAAAAGTAAGAGCATACTCCTTTCCTCCTTCACAAATAAGTTTTCATTCCTTCTCTTCATCACCAAGTGCTAGACAAAGCCATAAAGATAGTTCCCAGACTGAGGCAGAAGAAATAATCCTCCAAAAAGGAATAGAAATGGTGGAAAAGCTATTTGAAAGATAGAAAATATAAGACATCCCTCTTTTCTCACTGTAGAGCAATACAATTTATTCCTCATCCTAGAGCAATCCTAGCAAACCAGCTTAGAACAATAATTAATAATTAGAACAGGAACATGAAATAGGAGGTGGCAAATCCATATTCTTCTAGGAAGATTTGCTATCTCAGAAGATGCTAATAAACCAAGTAAGTGCTTAAGTGTCTTCCATGTCCTGTGATCTATCTATAGAAATTGTTCCAACAGTCTTCATAAAACAGAAGTGACAAAATAGTATTTCTTCCCAGACCAGACCACAGAATAAATTCGTAACAACTCAGACTGGAAATGAATTATCAGAAAAACAAAGGCACTGGCCACATAAGTATTGTTGGGCATTTTCTCCACTTTCTATTTTGATTTCTAATGTGTTCCAGAAAAGGCATAACATTATCAAATTAGATTTTTAATTGATGATGGAATTTCTCTTTTAAGAATTGTGTCATCTCTCTATTTTGTGTAAACAGCAGCTACAGAAGACATGGTATTAGTTTGTACTTGCTAAAACAAAAAACCATTCCTAAACCAAGAGTAAAAAGAGATACGACTCAACTTGCCAGGAAAAAAAAAAAAAGATTTACTAAACATAATTGAGTCAGAACACCTCATATGTAGGCCCAGACAACTTGTATAAGAGGTTTTCAGATTTGAAATATAATACTGAAACTGAAGTAAGAACATAAAAAATGAATGCAAACTTTTATATAAAAAAGAGTTAGTTTAATCTTACCTTAATACCTTTCTTTTTCTCTCAGCAGCAGAAGTCATTGCCATATACGAGGGCTTCTCAAGTACTGAAGGAGGATTTTTGTTTTTTAATGAAGAGAGGTCAAATCTGAAAACAAAGAATTATATTTTTTGTAAAATCTATCCTGGGGAGAAGTCAACTGAAATTGTTCTTTGCTGTAAATGAATTTGTTAAGCTGAAAAACAACATCACTGGAGGCAGCTTTGCAGGACTTCAGACAAACATGGCAGCTTTAACAATGCCTCTCAAAGCAGAGAGGTTAAGGTACCCATTTTACAGACAGGAAAAGCAAGGCCTAGAGAAAGTAACTTGCCTGAGGCATCACAATTTCAAAAGTGCTGTATTTTCAATACATAACTTGTGAAACAGGATAAGCTTTAAATTCATCAATAGTATGTTAATGACAACAGATATCAAACAATGGCAGAATCGAATCTGATGCTGATTAAAATAAAGGGTTTGGCTTTCAAAATGTTAGGTTTACAAACAAAATGGACATCAATGGGAAAAAACCCAACTATCAAGATAAACAGAATTAAATTGGGTAATATTCCTTGCCAATAAAAATGGAAAATACCTTTTCAGAATGCTATTGTTGTGTGGCTGTGACTCCTTCAGGGATGAGTCAGTAGATGTTTCTGTTGTTTCACTTGTCCCTTCATAGAGAATTACTGTTGAGTTCATGTCAGCTTCATCACGCTCTGGGATTATGTCACACGTCGAGTCCATAATAGTGGCCTGTCTCCCTGGCACGTCTATGTTACGTGCGTTGGCTTCCTGAAGGCCTGCAAGGTGTAAAGGTTTCTTCACCACAGTCTGTGTACAGTAGCTTTGCACTGGCTTTCTGCTCAGTTCTGGCGTGTAGACGATAGGGCGGACGTCCTTGGTGAGGGAATCCTCCAGGTGGTGGAGGCTGGAGCGCTGGGATGCGGCAGGACTTTGAGCTGTGCCTGGAGAGTCCATTAGCTTCCGACGAGTTCTCTTCTGTGCTGGTGCTGCACATTCTACTAGTTCTTGTGTATTTGTATCCGTTTCTTGTGATGGGGTATCAAAAGTGGAACCTGTGCAACATAGGCAACAATGGTTAGCACTTTTACCTATATTTGCTACTTAAATCTTGTTCTCTTCCCTCCTGAAATACTTTTATTAGCAGAAACTATTACAAATACTATTTAATTTACATATTAATTTGATCACATAACTGAAATTATTTATATTGCAGCATTGGCTAGATGGTAGCATCTGTTCTGTGGCACTCAAAGTATTATAAACATGCATAGGTTGATACAGTTTATCCCAGAGATATTAATCACAAGTAAGATGACACATGGCAACAGGGAATGAGAGAGTATTGAAAATGATCATATTATGACACAACTCTTAATTTAATTTAAGATTGTACTATCACAGCTGCCTCCTGACCATGACCATTTTTTCCCTAGCAGATACCATGCAGTGAAATGAGAGAAACTTGGAAAAGGAAGGACATAGAATCACTTAGAGGGACAAAATTCCTTGAAATTGCAAATGAGAAGGATGTGTTCTGGAAAAGGGGAAAGAAAGAAGTTATGTGGATGCTGTCATTTCAATATATCAACTCTGGAAAAAACCTCTTTACTAAAAATCCCACTCTTAAAAATCAAGCAAGCAATGCAGCAGTAATTGGCCACTCCCATTCATCCTGACTTACACTTTTTTCTTGAAGCATCCTAATATTTTCATTTTCAAGTCAGTGTTAATAAAGGTAATCTCCAATGTAAAAGAGAACAGGTCTTTCCTTTACTCAAGTCTTTAGTACAGAAGACCCACTTTAAGACAAAGCACTGACCAAATGGCTAGGCCAGAGGTCACTTCAGTTAAAAAAAATTAAGGAATTTTATTTTTTGGGTTGTCAAAACTCCAAGTACTTGTTTTTTAGCTTCAGTGCAAATTTAAGAAATGAAGACTATTATCCTTAAAACATCTATGGATTGGCCCCACTTCAGCTGGTAGCCACAGCACCACACTTGCCCTTTCTGCATTGCCTGCTCCATTCCTCCTGACTGTAAGAGATCCCACTTCTTAAATTGCTGCAAGTTACTCAGGCATTAACTATGGTATTCACACAACAGTGCTAATAAATATTTATTTCTTCTAAAATTCTAATCTATTTTTGCCTTCGAGTAAGAAAGTTAGTTTGAACTCCTCAGTGTGAATGCTTCTTTAGTTCTCTCATGTGTTAACAGCTATAACATTTTAGCTGTTCCACAAAAATTCTTTGAAGAGGAGGAAAACTGACTAAAAATATTGCATTATTCCATTCCCCCTCCCACCCCAAGTTTGGTTTCTTACAAAAAAAAAAAGCTTAAAATGATTGTAGTCCTTTCCCTGACTTCACCACTTTTCAGCCCCCATTTAATTTTGGCCTTCTTGTCCAGTTGCAACCCAATTTGCTCTTGGCAAGAAGCTGTAAGGATGTCCATTCCCTGAGTACCCTCAGAAATCAGATGTCTTGGGGAAAAGGCCCAAGTGAGAGCCTCATTGAAGGAAAGCTGTCAAAGAATGAAGGATGATCCCAACACCAGGTTTTTTGTACACACATTGGAGGACATCACATACAATGGGTTCCTTGTGCCCAGCTATGCAACGTGATGCCCAATGAGAAGATTCAAATTAGAGCTGTGAGGAGATAAGAAAGGATTTAAAGACTACCATGAGCCATAGACTTGTTTTGAGATGATGGAATGGGTAGCAAAGTGTGTACAAGTAGCAGGTAAGTTAGATGCTGATATATGGGCCACAAGTCTATTCTATGTTGCCAGAACTTAATTCGCCAATGAAACCATTGAAAAAACAAAGCAAACATTTATTTCTCACTCAAGGGTTGTTTCAGAAAGAACAATGTTTAAAACTACTATGGTTCAACAAGTATATGATACATCTTATCCAACAATGCATAACCAATCAAAGAAGGTTAATTTAAGCTAAATTGCTTAAGGGAAAAGATGCTGGACAATTAGATGAACAGTTACAATTCTATTATGCTGTTTTCAGCTTTGAATGCACACAGACACTGAAAGCTCAGGCCTGAGAGGATTGTTTGCCATGAAATAATCCAACTGAATTTGTCCATGCCTGTGTACAGTTCACTTCACTATATACCTGTACAAATTTCTGTTGTTGTTAAAATGCAACGTACATTACTTGCTCATACTTAATCTTAGCCTAACTCATGGTCAGCATTCACAGGTGAAACACAGAAGGTTGAGTTTGTATTCTAAAAAATTGTATTTTAAACATTAAATTCAGAATATTCTCCATGAGCAGTGAAATGGAAAGGGTAGTAAAATAGGGCCTGTGTGTTTCCCAAATAATTTTTACCTCCACCAGAAATATAAGCTTACATCAGTGAAGCCATTTTTCTCCAAGACTTGGTCGGATTTTGCTGGCAACAAGCAAGAAACCATTGAGCATGAACCATTTTCAATATGTACTCCGTGACACTACCAACAACGCAAAGTTTAATTAAAACTAAAGAGCAGGCACATTAGTTTCAAGAGTACAATACTATGAATTTACTATCTAAAAGACTAACAAAAAAAAGAAAATTCTAGTCATCAGAACCAAAGGTTGAAGCCAAAACTTTCTCTTAAAGATATTTTGACAGCTTATATTCTGAAATAGAATAACCTTTATGTAAGGATTCCAGTCCAGTGTTTGAAATAACTATCCATTAAACATTTCAGGACACATTTTAAAAAGATTAATTTATTAGGTTTTCCTCCTGTTTATATGCATCTGAAAGGGTGTGTTTTGGGAAAATAATGGTTAAAAATCTATTTGTCTGGTGTTACATTAGGACGGGGAGGTTCCGGTTGCAGAAAGTTTGCTTACCGTAAGGCACTGAGGTTTTGCTAATGTCCTAAAGTTACTAGGAAGGAAGTCTGATGGAGAAACATTTTGGTGAGAGTGCCAAGCTGTAGAAGCTTCTCCAGGACTAAATACTGGAAGCATTTTTAAATTAACTGTAAATGCAAGCATTTAAACCATGAACTAAATAGGTAAAGAACACAAAACTCTTGCCAACATTAATAATTTGTTGAATTTCATCAACATGAACAGTATTTCATACTGTAATACAAGTGCATTAATAAAAAGACAGTTGCAGCATTTCTATATAGGGCAAATAAGCTGTATCTAAAACCCCAGATCTATTTTAAAGATATATTTATTTCAGTATTAAACTCATCGTAAAATGAAGTTAAAACAAAACTAGCTTTTCTTGCCAGTTAAGCATTGGAAAGCATATGAAATATTCAAGAAGTCTCCCTTCTCATAGCTTTCTGTGAAAACATTAATTTGCTCCTAACACAGGAAACGAGAAAGTAAACAAAAACATCACCAGCAACATCATATTTAACTTAGTTTCACTAAATAACATAAACTAAGTATGATGTGAGAAAAAACCCAACCCCAATACTCCAATTCTGTGTTAGCTTGCTGTTACACAGAACACAGCTCCAGTTATGATCAAGAAGTAAACAAATACAGCAACAAAAACATTTAAACTCACAAATAAAGGATGCCAGTGTTGGTCTTGGTAAGGAAGCAAGATACTGAAGCTCAGTCGCTAATTTTTTGCAGGTGTTTTTAAGAGCTGCCACTGAGAACTTTAAACAAAACCAGCTCAGACAACACTAGCTGCTACAAAACCACCAGTCCTACAGGTTGCAGATGACTTCAAGTGGTCATAAGATCAAAAGTATT
Organism: Brachypteracias leptosomus; assembly: GCA_013401335.1. NCBI lineage: Eukaryota > Metazoa > Chordata > Aves > Coraciiformes > Brachypteraciidae > Brachypteracias > Brachypteracias leptosomus. The sequence goes on along the minus strand of VYZX01019865.1, from coordinate 228,403 downwards.
TCTCCTTTAAAAAAATAAAATATTGTTTCTGTCTTTTGTGAGAACCTATTTTCAAATACTTCAATTACATTCCTAGTTAGGAACAGCTGAGGTAATATATAATACTTAAAAGTATCACAGATGATGTTTATAAGGAATTATTTTATTTCCAGCAGTAGCAAGCAGGAGATACCCCACTCATGGCACATACTAACCTACCTCCCACCGAACAATTGATTCTCTTCAACTCGCTGCAGCATGCTCTGCCAAATCCCATAAGGATAAATGGGTTACAAAATACAGATTTGACAAACTTAGAAGGTATCTGCTGGCAATTACTACATGTGATTGGCTCAATGGGATTTCCCATCACCTCGGAACTGGAGATTTTTCCTGTTATTGCTGTCTTAAGAGCGTGTTCCTGGCAACTACTAAATAGAGGGTACTGAAGGCGGCGCAGTGGTGGACCAAGCATGGCTATTCATATTGCCTAAAAAGAAAATATGAAATAGTTGCTGAATGGATGTCTGATGCTAATCATTCAGTAGGAAAGTAAAGACAACACTTAAAGACAAACAACACGTTCCAACTCTGAAGAAAATCTCCAAGCCTGTTTCATAATAAGGCAGGGGAATTATAATGTTTATGGTTAGTATTTGCTTCACATTTTGCAGCCAGTTCAAACTTTTGCATTAGAATGATCATCATGATTCAGTGATATTAAGTTCTTATTTTATATACAAAAATGGATCACTATGTACTTCACAGAAACATCTACAATTAACCTGATGGAGTAACTTAGAAGAAAATTTAGAAGTTCTATTTCCTTAGCTAGTACTTTCAGCTACAACACTTGTCTCTAAACATTATTCCAAATCTGTTTGAGAGAATAGAGCATGTATTTGCTGATCTTTAATTTCAGGCTGATGATTATAAAAGATCATTGTCAGAATTCTTTTAGATATTCTTTTTCTTAAAAGAGATTCACTCGGAAATAAAAAATGAAGTCATCCTCCACTGACAAACCACCACCCATCAAATGGTATGAGGGGGTTTTGGTCATTAGTTTGTTGTATTATCTGTCCCAAAAAGACTACCCAAAACAACTGATTTATCAGGACAGAAACACAGCAATAGTAGATATTTACAGCCCTGAGAGTTAACACGAAAAGCAGAACACATTATTTGTGAAACATGAGTCACAGCAGAAGTGGGTAGAGTTCATGACAGAACAGCTCTGATGAATTGGGTTAGTTCTAATTGACATTTGGGACAAAATAATGGCCAAGACTTCTCTTCTTCTGGAACTCATGTTAACACATGCATAAGGGGATTATTTCTGGAAACCATGCTAAATTAAGTCTACCAGGTTGTTCTGCTAAAGTGAAATCAAATATTAATGTATTCATTTCAATAAACATCTCTGGGCTACCAGTGATTGATCCAATTACAATACTAATCATACTTTTCCATTCTTTTAACAACTGACTCATGGAATTCCAAATTGCAAACGAGGTCTAGTGAATGCATTTCAATTATTTAATATTCATGTGACTGTGGTGGTCAGTTTGACAACAGTTTCACAAGAAAACATCTGTGAACTGTAAGAGGCCAAAATCCAGGCTGCATTCTCCTGAGTCCCAGTGCTCAGCTGCATTATTTTACACAGCATCAGAAAAAAACCAAACCAACCCCACCAAAACAACTTAGTCATATAGGACAGTGTGAAAAGCTGCTCAATTTAAGACAAATCTTCCCTATATACAAGATGTGCTCCTCCTACTTCTAATCAAGTCTTTTACTACATACAACTAGGCTCCCATTTTTCCCGTCATGCAGAAAGGATAAATAGCCTTTGCTTTCGGATGTTTGTGACAAGGGAAGGTAATGGATGCCCTTTTTTTCCTGTAAATCAATTCCATTCTCTCACTGGTAATGTACAGTAAGGCTTCCGGAAATGGGATGCCTGAAACAATGCCAACAACTTTCCCATTCACAGAAATACTCGCAAATACCAGTCAGAGCTCTCCACTCCCCAGTCCATACCCCCTGAACACTGTATGGCTCTCTCTTAACCAACACCCAGGAACAGGGGCCTGAACACATCTTTAAATGAACTTAACGTTGCTTTCGTAGCTTGTGCTTTACACAGGTAGAGAAGTTGTTCATTTATGGTTTCATGAAGCATACACAAGCTTTGTCTAATAAAACATATTTGTAAAAAAGAGTGATAGTGGAAAACCAGCACCTCCTCTACAAAACAATGACTCTAATTCATAATTAAGAATAAATAGTATGTATGGATGCTTAAAAAGAGGAGTACACATGGATGAAACAATTGCTTAAAAGATATCTTCCCTATTAATACACTGCAGAAAGCATGATTAAGACATGTTATGGAAACTCCATGTTAAGGCTTCATAATCAGGAAGAAGTTCTCCCTGAGGGTGGGGAGACACTGGCACAGGTTGCCCAGAGAGGTGCTGGAAGCCCCATCCCTGGACATTTTGAAGGCCAGGCTGGATGGGGCTGTGAATAACCTGCTCTAGTGGGAGGTGTCCCTGTCCATGGCAGGGGGGTTTGAACTAGATGGTCTTTAAGGTCCCTTCCAACCCTGACAATTCTATGAATCCAAGTAAAGGTTTGGGGGAAAAAAGTGTTTTCAATCATATTTTAAGAAAAAAAAAAATTAAATTGAAAAAGCAAACCAATATTTTAAAAAGTATGAGGTGAATACAATTAGTGGGATAAATTCATGTTGTGTAAATATTTTAAAATTATTTTTACTTGAACTTGAAAAGATAATTCAAATGTTTTATTTTAGATTAAATTTGAGAATATTTCATTTTATTTTTAAAATCCCGAAGTGGAGGAAGAAAAACCCCAGCAGCTTAGTGCAATCAGAAACTGAAGATTCAGATACCCTGTTAAGTTCTTTGCAAAATACTCCTTGAATCATTACATGTCAAGTGTGTTAAGCATGCAGGGCAGAACAATTCTTTGTCAGATAAAATCACTTGCCATGCACAGCTGCATTACTAAGGCACTGTCTAAACAAACCAGAAGAGCAAGAACGTTGGTTTGGGACAAATTGTGATTTTTCTGAGAGCTATTTCTGGTGTGCATGGTTGTGCTACTGGAGATAGAGATGACTAAGCAACGTTGCTGATGAACAGCCAGCAACGTACAGCTCTGACCCCCTGAGCAAGATGTTTTACAGAAGGTGTTGAAAGGTTTCAAAGGTTGAAGGAAAAACAAGACAAAGAGGTGTATTCCTGCAGTGCTTTGGTAAAGCTTATGAGCCTTAACTAGCTTTCTCCAAAAAACAAACAACAAACCAGTTTTTAAGCACAAGACTTAACTATCTTGATAACTTGACTGTAGAAACAGATGTTGAATGTATGGCCAGAAAGTTTTTCAATCTCTTCCTCTCCCACTACAACTTTGTAGTATTTATTAAATAGGAAACCCTTTCCAAGGAAGAAATCTTCATTAGAAAGAAAGATTTATTCATTACTAGAATTTAGCCGAAATTCTTTGGTATTTTGAAATTCCTAATAAAAAGAAGGGTCTTATAACAAGGTAATATCCAAACCAATACATGCAGTCAAGTAAGCACATTAGGAATATTTTTCAAAACTTCTCTTTGTAAGACTTTCAACAAAACCTGGAATAAAAATTCCTATCCTTTCACCTCTGCTGTCCTTCCCTTTACTCTTTTCAGATTCTTTTTCCATATCAATTACTAGTTTGATCTCCTTCTTCAGGATCAGCTAGTGGAATGTAGTTAATTCCAATGAAACCCATGAGAAGTTAAGGTCCTCTATCTACAGAAATTTAGAGCTTTTTGAGGACAGCACTTAGAAAAGTTATGTATGTGACTTAAACCATTAATTTTTATGTGAAAACATCTAGTAGTAGTTCATTTGCACTTGAACAATGACCTGGTTCTGTCTAAAAGGACTGCCAGGAAAAGGTTACAGTGTCATTAAAGTTTCTGTGATGATTAGCACCTCATGACATCCAGAATCCAGCAGTCTCTTTACAAAGAGACATTTTTTCTGCATCATTGCTATTTTAAACACATAGTGACTAAACAGTTTGTTAATGAATTTGAACATTCCAAATACGGATAACACATGGGTATTGCATACACCCTTAAGTACTTTAGAGTTCAACAAAAGATACCTAATTATTAACTTCATAAGCTTATATTGAAGAGGAATTTATAGTTTTCTCATAAATCTTACTGTTTTCTACATGAGTAGCACCTCATTCTTGCAGAGGGATTTTATCACCAAAAAAATTAAAATATTCTTTCAATGTCTTATCATAGGTTCAAAAGCAATAATGACATTTGTTACCAGCAGACCTAGTACACCCTCTTCATCTAAGATGCTCTAGACTTACATTTCATATGAAAGAAACATCGTATTGCCACCAATTAACTTTGCTAACCTCTCCCCCAGATTTAGAAAAGAAACTTCTATGACACTAACACAAGGTGACAAACACTTATATTAAATGGGAGAATAGAAAAAACTACTGCTCTCAACTTTCAACATGAAAAATAAGAATTAAATCACAAAAAATTAAGTGCATGGCTCTTTCCTGCTGACAAACTGAAGTTGTGCAATTGTGTTATATGTGAAATATGGGGTTTTATACAAGGAATAATGACCACTGTGTACCATGTGGCTAATGGTATTTTTTTAATCTTGGTGCAAAACACTATTTCCTTCCAAACATCTTGAACAAATTATAAATAATAAAATATCAATGCGCCAAAGGTGTGAAGGGATCAGTATAAATCTTCCTTTTTTATTTTTTGTTCCCTAAGTTCTTAGGTCAGCTCTTGCTAACATTTGCCAAGCATACTTCTGAGATGACTTTAGGGAGAAGGAATTGGATTCTTGAATAATTTATTCAATCTTTAAAGGAAAAGAAATTACTACTTCCTTCCTATTTCTGATTGGGATGTTGCCCTTGTACTATTTCACTTTTTTCTGATCCATGTTTTTTTTCTAAAGTTTGTTACATGCATTCTGCACAAGAGAAATGGATTTCCATAACATAGTATCAGCTAATAGTTTGACACATTTTAAATGTGATTTTAAACAATTGAAGAAGAGCTATTTCATTGCATTTATTTTGTGCTCAACAGAAAATTAATGTACTGGTAAGCATAAGACTTTTTCCCACCCCATTTTCCAAGATGTATGGAAATGATTGTGTCAACACAAGTAGTACTTTAAGTAAGGACACATTAAGATTAAAATGATAGTGTAAAAAATATCATTTGAAAAGATTATTTTTTTTATGAGCAGAGCTGCTACTGTTCGTGTTTGTTACCTTTATGTTTGAGAATCAAATAACTGAATTTCCAATTAATCATTTTTAGAATTTGATTTTAACTTCTCCCAGTATGCAAAGCTAATTCTCAATTCAACTCCAACTCAATTCCAAATTCAAATGTCTAATGGCATGTTCTCAGTACTTGAGTATCTTGCAGCAGTGTCTTATTCTGTACAATGACTTATGTTTAGAAACTTTGTAGAACAATGGCTACCTCCTGAACAATAATACTGCTACTAACAAACAGTATTGAGGAAGATAAGCTATTGAAGAAAACTTGCCTTATGTTAGCTCACCAACTTAAGCTACCAGTGAGAGATAGAGGTAGATTCTTTGTGAAGATTAAAATTGAAGGAATGTTTTCTCCTGCATCTAATAAGAGGGGGAAAGAAGCGAAAGTAATGTCTCCTATTTCCTTTTCCAAAGAAAAAGTAAACAGAAATATCACAAAAGATTTCTGTGGACATCTGCAGGCAAAGATACCATTTACAGCTGAGAAAAGTCCATCTTAACTAAAAAATATGGTGTCCATCTACCTAGGTGAACATCCAGTTCAACAACATTTAGAACAAGAGAAAAATTGAAAAGCTTCCATATAAGACTTCCAAGACAACTCCTCAAATTATGTCTGATGATTCTAATGGAGGGAAATGTTTATGCCTTACAAGTTGATGTGGAACTTAAATAATAGTTATTTTAGTGTTAATTTCAGTAAGGACAGATCTGGCCTTTCACAGCAGAAGTAGATTATTCAAGAACTATAATGAAGCTTACTAGTGTCAGGAATTAGAATTCTCAACAACAACAACATATTACAAACCAGAATCTCTACAACTGATATTTAGTTTCAAAGTATATTATACAGTTTATTGGATCTGTATTTGGGTACCTCTTCCTACCTATCCTGCCAGGAAAACAAATCCTTATTTTTTTTTTCCTGTTAGAAAAAACATGCCTATGGTTTAAAATAAATACAATCTAGGAGCATGGCTTCATGTTTGTCTTATCCAAACATGTGGTTTAGAGACGTTTGTACTTTCCTTATTCAGTCACAGACTTATATTTCCACAAAATTCAACCTTAACATGTCATAAATGCCTTTTTTTGGGGGTTGGGTTTTTTTTTTTTAAAGAATAAAAAAGTAATCACATG
>VYZX01019865.1:170793-206553 GCA_013401335.1 Brachypteracias leptosomus | reverse complement strand
GCAACATCCCCTCAGCATACCTTCATCTTTTACATATTCTTCATCTTTTTGCTCTTCTCCATCCCAAATCAGCCACCACAAGAGCCAAGGGGAGAACACACCACCGAGAGAGAGCTCAACAAGCTGCCTCCAACAGGAAGCTCCTCAGACTGCTCAGTTCCAGGTTGATCTAGTCCTGGCCTCACCCACCACCCCAACCACCATCACCTGGGGGCAGTTGGGGCCTCACACAGCTGGGACAGGTTCTGCCTCTGGGGCCTGAAACCACTTGAGGAACAAAACACTCTGCTGGGCTGGGACTCATCCACAGGTCAACTCCAACTGGGGGCCCACAGCCCAGGCCCCAGCACTCCCCCTCTTAAGTCCATTTCCTGAAAGCCAGCATTCATATGCTCCTCCCTGCTGCATACACGTGTCCTTCCCCACCTCCTTGATTACCAAGACAACTAAACTGGAAGGTGAGGAGCAACACCACCATTAGAACATAGAGTATACATCGGGAATTTCTGTATAACACAAGAGAGAGTCAAGTTCTATTTATTAATATGTTCCTAGTTGTTAAAAAAGAGCCTTGTAAGTATTCTACTCTCCCTCTCTCCAAAACGTATCAATTTTAAAAGTCTAGATCTTGACCAGTTTATTGATAATATAACTTCAAAACTATAGCAAGTTTCTTTGCCTTGTAAGACATTTTCACATCTCTGGGGTTATAAAAATACGCTTCCCAGCAGAAAAAGGATTTTTTCCCCCTGCTGTTATTAAAGGACCCTGCCTAGTTTTAAAAGTCCTGTGAGATGAACTTGTATTATCCTCCAAGTAAGATTGTTCCACAGACAGACTTATCAGGAAGCTTTTGTTGCTGTTATGTTCAACTTTTTACCCCTTTAAGTGTATTGTATTTCTTTATTACACAACACTCAAATATAACACTACCCTTGTACATTTATCATTCTATTTCTCAAAGTACATGATATTTATTTTGTATTAAAGCCACCACCAAGTTCTGAAAAGAAGTGATAAGTTAAGCTAAGCCACACCTAGTCTAAGTAAAGCAATGTCAAAATTGATGACCAATACAGAAGAGAGTAAGTTTGATTTACAAATACTTTTACAAGTGAAACAAATCCCAGTTTTTAATTAAGATCATAACGTGATTAATTTACCTTTTTATTTCCACTTGTTGGTTGTTTGAAAATACTGCGGCATTACGGTTTTCAGGAAGGTTTGCTTGCTTTTCTTCATATTCTCTCAGTTTCTCTTTCAACTTTAGGATCTGAAACAAAAAAGGTACCTTTTAGTTGGAATACAGTCTTTTGGTTTTTTTAAAAACCTATCATTCTGTGCTCCTGTCTTGAAAAGGGTTACAAGTAGCAGCAGGTGACATTCCTCTGAGGAGACAAAACACTTTTCCTACTTCAGAAGACTACATGGGAGAATTAGGACAATATTGCCTTATAAGTTCAATGCCCTAAGCTATTTTTATTTCAAAGTTATAACAATAAATATTTCCCATTTTTAAGAATCAGTTTTTTACATACCTCTTTCTTTTGTTCATTGCAAATTTTAACATACTGGCTTATGTGACTGTCCACACTAACAACATTGCTCTTCAACTGTTAAAGAAAAGAAATAAGTTAAAATTTAAGAAGGCTCCTTCATGTTTTCCTGCATAATAAATACACCGTGTCTAAGTAGTGCATAATTACACTTGCACTATGTTATGAGGAAAGAAATGAATCAAACCCTGACTGCACTGTTTTTGCAGTCATCTGTTGCATACTAATGGCCATGTCATTTCCCTCAACAGAACAATAAAAAATAATTATTTACATGTGCAAGCACATTCTGCATTTAGTCAGACTCGTTTTATTATTTAATATGTATCTTGAGCATGTTGTTATAAAAAACCCTATCTTTAAGTATGCAACAAATGGAAGCTACAGTCAACTCCATATTACATAAATTAGGAGCTGCAATACAAAGGATTATCAAAATTAAAAAAAATCAGAATAATAGAGAGCAGAATAGAGGAAAACCCAGTAGCTTCTCATTTATCAGTAGAGTCTCATTGAGCTTCTTGGCTCTAGCTGAATTGTGCTACAACTGCTCAGACATTTCTTTAATGTGCTTTATGGTTCTCTGAGAAAGCAATAGTGAGATATTGAAACTGGCTGTGAATCCTGACAACTGAGGATTATTTCTAAATTTCATGCTCACAAAAACTCTTCCCAACTAGCAGCATAATCCCATTAATGAAGTTATGTTGCTTTTAGGCCACAATTTGTATCTACTCTGTATGTACTACATCTGTCACTCACATAATGAAGACTTGACTCTAAGAAAGAAGTAACTGAACCAAATTTTGAAATAAAAGGAAAGGAAATGATAATATTTAAAACCCCCAAATCCTCCTTCTCTTAATACTATATTATTACACTTTGACAAAAGATCAATAAGTATCAATATACTCACAGAAGACTTGATATCCTTTGCTCTGTTTGCATACTTCAGAGTATTATATGTATCATCATAGAACAGAGAAGATGGACTGACAGCAGCTATCATTATTGTTCGGCAATTTCCTCCAAGAGAATCTTTCAGTAAGCGCGTCAGCTTGCTGTTCCGGTAAGGGATGTGCTGCTTCTTGCTCTGCGAAGGCAGTTGGACATATTTTTATGGATTAGTCAACTGTACTTGAATAGTCACCTGCCTCTAAGTCTGCTTAGAATTTCAACAATGCCACAAACCAGCCTTGGCACTTGGCGTTGATATAAGTAATTTTTTTCTCAAAATTACATACACATCTCAACCAGTTTTAATTCCCTTGGACTGTTTGATACCTTTAGAACACATGTATATGTAACAACTATTTTTGTTAAGTGAGCAACTAACAGAAAAGTAGACTAAATCATCTTAAATTCACAAATAGATGCTGGGAAGGACCTCTCAAGATCCACCTATTCCAATCCCCCTGCTCAAAGCAGGGTCTGCTAGAGTAAGTTGCTGAGGACTACATTTACTTTTGAACAAATCTCCAAGGATGGAGATTCCACAACCTTTCCAGGCAACTTGAAGTCTGTTTTGTGAAGCTTTTTTCAATTGCATCTACAGCATCTTTGTCTCACAGTGCAAAGTTAGGTCACTTGGACCCCAGTCGCACACCAAATAAGTCAACATGAAGAATCTTACTTATGTCCATGGTACAGATTTTAAATTCTGCCTCCCACACCAAGATGGTGATGAGAATGTGCAACATCAGGAAGGGAAATAAAAGCTCTGATCATTTTCCCCTGGCATATTTGAAGGAGAAAATTTCCAGCTGACCACAAGGACAAAAGGAGTGTAGCTGTAGGCAGCAGTCTTGATTTTGACAAAACTCCTTGAACTTTTGCCATCCTCCCACACAACTGTTCCCATTCCTTCCCTTGAGCTGCTGAGCCAGATCAAGCGTCTACTGCAAACAGGGGTAAGGGTGGCCATGGGGGATGCACGTGTGTGGATACATGCAAGAGTACAAAGAAGAACTTTGGGTAGGTGCTGTGTTCTCCTGTAAAAGTCTCCTCCCCTAAAATTAAAGGGCATAAACCTCTGGAAAAATCTCTGTCCTTGTAAGACTATTTACTCATGCAGGCTTCTCCACACATACCGGATTTTGAAAAAGGCAAGTAAGAAAAACCAGACACATTCATCTCTGACACTATCCCTAGGTAGCCACATGCTGCTTTTGAGAGCTCTTGTCCATTGGGACTGTCTTTTAGTTATCACAGAGATGATGGTGGCAACACAAAAGAAAACCTTGAAGGAAAACGATCATGTGAGAAGCATCAATAATATTACTTATTGAGAGTTTACCATTCTAAAAAATGTTCTCAGCACACTAGGAGGTGAAGACTGCAGAGGAAAGCAGCACATACCTTCGGATCTGCCAAGGCATTGATGACGTTCCCAAGAGCCAGCAGGGAGCGGTTAATGTTTGTGCCTTCTCTAAAACGAGCCCCCTTGGCGCTTGTCGCGCTGGCACGTTCGGACCCTGCCAGGTCAATGAGGGACATCTTGGCAACACGAACATTTTGATTAATGCTGGCAGTTTTATCCTGCTGCCTTAGATAAATCTACAAAAAAAGAGAGAATAATTAAAAAGTAACCGCTAACCTCTTAACTACTCCAAGCAGTAAGTTAATTTTACAATGTAATAAGTGTTTTCAGGAATTCTTATGGGAATCCTTCTCAGAATCCAAGTTAAAACTTTCAGTACATATTTAACACCAACAGGCAGTTTAGCCTAATGGAAAATAGCAAATACATTTCTGACATTTACCTCCAACTCACCTGCTTTAGGTCTTCATAGAGAAGAAGCAGCAGAGTATGACTGCACTAGGTTTGACTGAAGATGGAGTTAATTTTCTGCATACCAGCCTATATAGTTCTTTCATATTTGTGAGCCCAACAGTGCTGATAACACACCAACGTTGAGCTTTAGCTCAACTGTGGCTGAGCAGCGTCAAGGGGGTGGGCAAGAGGCTGCAAGAGGACAGATGTCCCAGATGTCCCCAACTGACTGTAAGTTTCTCCAAAGTAGCCATTGCTTGAGGACTGGCTGGGCATCAGTCTGCAAGTGGCAAATGATTGCTTACCCACTCCCCTTCACTTGTTAAGTGAACCACAAGGTATTTCCCTTTCCCTCTTGCTTTTGCCCTTTTGACCCTTTTCTCCCCCATCCTGCTGCAGAGGGCTAAGCAAGCAACTGGGCTGGGGCTTATCACAATGGCAAAGATTGGTGAGCTCCAAGTGAATTTCAAAGCTAGAGTACCTCTTGACTCTTCTGTTCTCAAGATGTACATCACACCATTGAACATTAAACTGAAAAAGGTGTTCATTTTTCAAAGGCATCTTTAAGAGTATACCATAAAGGTTCCGCAGGTTTATGAGGAATTAGGCAGAACATGATTATACACTAAGAATTACAATTATCCTAGATGGCTTTTACTTTTTCAGGATTCTTCATGAATTTCCCCTTCTTTTGCTTTGAGTGCCTCATCACTTGTAAGTTACCAATACTTTCATGAACATACTTTTAGACAGTGAAATGGAAAAGAGTTGCCATACATAAGGCGATTGACTAATAAAGACAGTATCTCACCAGTTCTGTAGCTTTAAGCTTTGTGCATGAGAAATGAAACCTTCAGAGCAATTTGTAACAGAAAACAAAGTTGACAAGTATTGGGAGTGAATAAAATTCTTATAGCTTGCCACAAAAGGTATGTCTATAGCAAATAGACATGTTTCTATATCAAACAATACCAGTAAGTTCTGTTGCATTATTTCTAGTACAATAAGCAAACAGAAGAATTAAAAAGCCACTTCCCTGTACTTGCTGTGGTAAAGCAGCGATCTCAGGCTGGTAACACTCTACTAGAACCCAGTAACTATCATTAGTGAAAGAGGGAAAGGTGGAATGACAGCCAAAGTATGTTGTACAACTCAAGCTTTTATAAAAGTTCAAAAGAGACAGGAAATGCCCCAAAGCAGAATCCTTTCTATTTCTTTGTCCGTCAGCAGAACTGTGTGACAATTGGGATTTTACTTTCAGATGCAGTAATTGCCTGACCTAGATAGAGATTTCAAACCTAAGATGGATGGTACAGTAAGGCAAAACTTGCATCTCTAAAATCAGCTCAGAATGTCCTGGGCTAAGACATTTATTACTTTCTGAGTCAGCTCCAGAAAACATCCTGCTCCAAAGTTAACAACAGAACCAAAGCCAACACAAAAAGGTAACTGACCTCTACAAACAAGAGCAACTCTTAAACTAATAGGAAACTTTAAAATGAAGAAGAATCAAGTAGCTATTGGGATTTCTCATTTTTATCTGTGGAACCAAAAAGGCAATAACAGATAAGCACATAAGATGTTTTGCAGAATGTCACAGATTTGTGGAAATAGATGAGAAACAGACATAAGCGATAACCCGTGGTACTAATTGACTAGTTTGTAGTGATGTCAACACTTCTAATAAGCACATCAAGCAAAGCATCTAAGAATCCACTTTTTTAAAAGTGGATAGTTGTGAATTTACTTAGCTTAAACCAGTACACATTAACTAAAATCTGCTAAATTTCCAGTTGTTTTCATTGGAGCAACCTAGTCAGCAACAGTAAGATTCCTTTAAAGTGCTACATGCAGATGCAGTATTTATATTAATCATTTATTTACACATACATGTTGTTCTAAATCAATGACGTAATCCTCCCCTTCCCTCAAGCATAAAGTCACTTCTGTGGAAAAGGCCTAAAACCCATTCACTCTTAAATGCATCTGCTAGATCACCTTACCTGAAAGACAGCATGGGACCGGGAAGAGGAGGCATTCACGTCTGTGGGATGCTGGGTTCTATTTTTATTTCCATAATCCAACATTTGAAGGATTTCCTCTGCCGATTTAGGCTTTAAGGATAAAGCACAAGATATATGCACTTTTTGTCAATTATAGGAGATTTTACACTGATTCTAAAATACATTAACATTGGCCTTAAAAAAAAAAAATAAATCAAGAAGTTCAACGTTTTAGTTACCTAGAAATAACAGAAATTTCCTGGTTTGGAATTGAGGCACTTAAACATTCTCCATGAAAAAGCAGTAAGGTATGAAAAGCAAGCACTTAATTGCAGTATCTAAATCATAAAATTTTTATTTTTTTTTTTTAGTACAGAACTTAAAGAAATCTGCATAGTTAGAAGAAGTTTTCTTTAAGGACTGACTTAAATTTTTGTTGTACTAATGCATTTAACAGCGATATATTAATTTTTTTCCCCACAAGATGCAAACTTTGGGAAGGATGGTGTTCACAGAGTGAGTCAAACTGACAACATTGTTTCCTGTTGAATCACTATTCCGCGTACACGAAAGCTGGAAGATAACTAGGTAGCATGAAACATACACTGAAAGGTTGCAAGACAATAGTCCATAGGAGTTATTTTCAGGTTGAAAGACTAAGTTCTATCATGGACTTTGCCAAAGCACTGCTATGCTGGATTGGAAAAGCAATCTAACGTGAAACTTTTCAAACATGGTTATTTAAAACCAAAACCAACCTTGAGACATTGCAGGAGTGTAGAACACTTCACAATGGCACTAAAGCCAGTGAATTTCTTTAAAAAATGTTAAGATGTTTTAGCCAAAAAACCAAAATCTTATGAAATCTGAGGATGAGCAGCAAACCAGTAGTACCCTTTAGATAAGGAATCAATGCTTTTATCCATTTGTATTCAAGAATATTAGCAGGTTTTTTCCACAACAAGCTTTTGAATGATTAATTACTTAGGTTTGCAGGTTATTAAGGTATTGCTGATTATGGTCAGGAAAAAAGCCCCCTAGGAAATTACTGAGTTGCATACAATTTTCACAGATCAATGGGAACTTCACCATGTTCTTAAACACATTGTGAGGCTTCCTGAATTTCAATATCTATCTACATACCTGGTGTAATGATAGTCCTTGAACTACCACCCCTTTCTGGGCATCTTCACGAACAGCCAGAGGTCCCGAGTTTACCAGCAGATCACGGATCTGTTCATTGTAGACCTTTGAAAGGGAATTTAAAATCTTTTAAGACTATCCTATCATACTTGACAGGATTATATTTCACTGACCAAAAACATCACCATATTTCTTAATACTTCTTTAAGATAAAGAAACCATTCTGTAGAATTTTTGCCAAACAACTTTCCTGTCCGGAGCTTGAAATATTCAATTTGTTTCATTTTTTTTAGCCACTGAAGTGGGAGTCGCTCTTTCCTAGTAAATAATCTTTATTATATATTTGAAAAGGTTTACTTGTTTTTAAAAAACCTTTTGCACCAAGCATGAATCCATTTATTGTTCTCTATTACACTTCATAAAACACATTTGGAAGATTTCTAAATTCAAATGTACTTCTGTTAAAATTCTTAAATGCCTCATTTCTTGGTCTACAGAAGCACTTGAAAGAGTACATGGTGAATCAAACTTTTCCCTTTTTCTTCTCCCCTAGGAATAGTAGCTATTCTTCCACTAAAACTTTGGGGAGGCTAGAAAGTAACAATTTTACTACTAGTATCACTAGACAGCAGTGCCAAGACAGCTAAATGTAAAACCAGAACCCTGATGCAAAAAAGTTGAGGAGGGGAGAGAAGGTGACAAAACCCAAAGGGAATATTTGTAAAGAGCTCATCATGGGCATAGCAGCTCAAGTAACTGTACTGTATCTCAGATAAATAGGATAAAATAAACTGAAAACTTAGAATAGAAAAGGGATCAAGTGTCATTTTTTTGTGATTTCACAGTGCTTATAGGACATTATTGTGAAGTCCTGAAATATAAACCTGAAAAGATATTTCCCTGTACACATCAACAGATGTTCGGAGGGCTGTAACTGATCAGCAAGACAGAAATCATTAGAACGTTCAGTGAATAGATTGGAAGAGATTGTCCTTGCTGAGCAGCCTTCTGTAAAATTGCAACAGGTGCCTATGAATAACAGAACTTGTGGAGTGTAGCTCAGTTCCATTGCTGTCAGGGACACATTTTGTAAAGTCCCAGAAAGGACGTGGGGAAAGGAAAACCAGCTTGTCTTTCTTCCCCCTCAAAATACGCCTTTGTAAAACAACACACCAGACGTATGAACTTGCTTACCTCTAAATAAGAAACAGCAATATTGCATATTTTATCTTCTTTTATTTGGTCCATGCAACTATAAAGAGTCATCATAGTTAAATACATCACTCCAGGATCTTCAGGGGAACCTAACATTGTATGAGTCTTTCCAGCTCCTGTTGCGCCATATGCAAGCACTGAATTTTCACAAAAAAACCAAAACAAAACAACAAACAAAACAAAAAGATGTACATTACACCAGTAAGTTAATCAGGGATGCAAAAGTCAAATGGACATTCACACAGCTCTGTCATTCTGCACAGCTGTTTTCAAAAACTGATCAAGTTTCTTATTTAGGCTTTACCTTGTACAGCTATAATCAGAAAGCTATTTCAAAGTCACATTTATTTTGGAATTTTCAGTTCAAAACTCATTCACTGACAATTTATGCGAAAATGTTATTTGCTTACTCTCATAACCCTAAGCCATCAACTTATTGCACGTAGGGATTAAGTTTCCTCACCACATTCAATTTGCTGCTTAAAAAACCAAGCTCTTAAAGACCATTCATAAAGCAGGCTACCACACACTCAATGACACAACTGCTTCTCATTTAATAACTTTCCAGAGGACTCCCCTCATAAACGTGCATATATCAGATAAAATTCTGAAGTCTACAACCCTAACATGAACTCATTTTAAAAATAGAGTAGAGCTATTCTAACTTCTATAGGCTAAGATTCAGCCTTTCTATAAATTTAAACAGAACACTTTATTTATACCTCCGCCTTTTTTAAGGCATCTACAACAATTGGATACAATAGAAGAAACTTTGAGGAATTCAGTAAGGTTTTTTTAATTGAAAAGGATAAATAGAAAAGTTACCTGTGCAGTTATACCCATTTAAGAAGCCATCAATTACAGTTTTGGTAGTATGCTCAAAAACTTCCAACTGGGAAGAACTTTCGGCAAACACAGCATCAAACACAAATTTAAGATCTTTCTGTTTTCTTTTAGTAATATCCCTGTGGGCCAGCCTCTTCCCATGAAAGAAGCTAACTTCTTCCTCCTTTGGGTCAAAGACCAATATGTGCTGGTCAACAACATGAACAATCTTGCTGAAGTTGCCATCTTTTTCCTTTTGAGACTCTGGACGGACACGGACCACCACTTTCACATGATTACAGACATCCTCCTCCTTCAAAGCAGACATAACAATGTCCCTTTTGTTTCCCTTCTTCACTGCCAAGGCTCCTCCAGATCAAGCAGCTGAATCTTTTCTGCAATTGACAAAAACAGTGAAAGGCCTGATGTTCCAAATAAAACCTTTCAACTAGTTCACAATTTTAATAGAGACTAACACCTGGCACCTGTACTGGGTCTGGCCATCCCTTGCTAGGTAGCCCTCTGGTTGCTACAACAGCACAGCTTTGGAAAGCCTTGTAACTGTCTTGAAAAAGGGACCTAAATCAGCACAGCCTTAAGAAAACTAACTAGCATTTCTCTAGGAAACTCGTAAGCTTATTTCAACAATTAAATCCACTAATTAATCTACGGGCTTCCCCTTATGTTCTCCAACACCCAGTCAAGGCCTTTCTTTCCTTTCAGACCAAGCTTGCAGACGAGCTACCAGGTGTTTATGTTTTCCTTCAGCAGAAGGCAGAGGAGCCGCCTCTCTGCTTTCTCTGGCTTAGTCCCAGTGTAGGTAGGTTTAAAGAGGCAGTTAAAGGGGGATTCACGTTAACACAACTTGTGGGGAATACAGAGACATGTTCTACAGATACCAAACAAGAATTTCCTTGTAACGGGCCACTCCGAGACACCCACGGGCCGGTCGCTCTAACAGCGGGCAGCGACCTTCGCGGTACAAGCTCTTCTCTGGCACTTTTCTAGCTCTGGGCCCAGCTTGCCCTCCCTCAGCCGAGCCACCCAACAGCCGCTGGCAGGACGAAGCCACGGCCGTATGCCAAGACCATAGCGCGGAAGGGACACTCAGAGGCGGGCGGACCCCAGCCCGGCCCGGCCCGGCCCAGCCCAGCCCCACCCGACCCGCTTCTCACCCTCTCGCAGACTCCGAGAGCTATCACCAAGCTCAGAGCACGTCCAAAACTACAGCAGAACGGTCAAACCCTCACCCGCCGCCCGAACCGCCACTCAACTCCGCACCGCAAACGGTCGCTAGACCCGGCCGCGAATTCAAACCCAAGCGGCACCGCCCCCCCGCTCTCCCATTGGCCGCCGCCCTCGTGACGCCAGCAGCGCGACGGCGCCCAGGGTAAGAGTCGGGGGCCGGACCGTAGAGCGGTTGGGCCTGGATCTGACTATCTCTGTGGGTGCTCCCGGGGCAGGGCCGGGTCGGGCCGGGCCGCGGAGCTCTGCGGGCTGGTGTCGCCCCTGGGACTCAGCTCAGTCCTGGGGAGGCCTTAGGCCCTGCTGCTGGGCGCGGGGGAGCGCCGGGGTGGCGGCCCCGGCGGTGTGAGGCGGAAGCGAGTCTCCCCCACAGCCGCGCGCGAGGGCGGGCGCGGCGCTTCCCGCCTTTCCGAGGCGCTCAGGGGGAGAGCGGGAGCGGAGGGAAGGGGCCTGAGGTGCGTGTGCGGGGGAAGCGGCCCGGGAACGCGGGCTGAGGGGCAGCGGCAGAGCCCGCGGGGTGGGGGGCCTGTTCCCAGGGCGTGGTGATGCGGATGCAGCCGTTCTCTCCCTGCCAGTGGCTCCTCGGGTCCCGCCGGGCGGGGAGCAGGGAACAGTCTCTTCCCCCCGCGCTCCGCTGTGGGGCCTGGCTTGGGCCGGGGTGCGGGTTCCGTGCCGCTTCGCCGGTCGTCTCTGGGAAAAAGCGTTGGGGAGTCGCGGTTTTGTTCCCTGGCTGCCTCTACCGTCAGCTTCAGAGAGTCCCATTCTGGGGACGGGTCTCAAACAGGCCCGAATGCCACTTAAGGTGCATGCTTAAATATGCGTTTTGCTGGCTCCCAAGGAAAAAATCCCCAGTTGTGTGGAATGGGGTTACTTGTAAACAAGGTGGGTCACTGGTGTTAACAGTGTCCTGGACTTGTACCAATGTGGGGCAGTGTGAGTTGGATGATGATGATGTTCGGTCTTCACCCTGACCATACAATATTTTCTGTAGAGGAGTTGTTGTAAAGCTTCAGGGCTGTGGGATGTCTGTGCAAGGTTATAGAGCGTTACATGCCTCCAAATTGGAGGTGATGGGAAATTGTGCTCAGTTGAAGCTTAAATTGTCAAGAGAATAACTCTCAAGAGGTGATGGTTCTGCATGTTCTTATCTATGCAGACAAAATAGGTGAGGCCTCTGGCTAGGTAGAGCCAAGCAGTGCATGTAATAAAAATTTGTGTTAATGCCATTCTGTTAATGACATAAATGTAAGATGGCTGTTTTTCTAATTGTTTTATGTCAAAGTTTGGAACTTTTCTGTGTGGCAGGAAAGAGCATGTAATAACAAAGGTCTCAGCTCCATGAAGAGATGGAGATATCTTATAAATAAAGCCTAATTGTTACCTATAGTAAACTTTCAACTTGTTTTTTTTTTAATGGAAGAAAAAAATTTGCTTTAGTCATGCAGGCTTATACTAGTAGAGTACTGACTTGGTTTTGGAGTGTTTTGGACAGAGGGGGGGAAAAAATAATTTGTTTTCTGTTTGTTAGAAGACAAACTACATCGCTAATAACTTGGATGCTTCCAGAGTTTCAAGTATTACTTTGGTTAGTTACACTCTGGAGAATCCTTACCTCTTGCTATGCTTAAAATACTTAGTGTTACAAGATATAATGCATGAGGAAAGCCATGTATTTACTGTATGTGTAACACTAAGTTATAGTACTGTTTTAAATATGGTTGCAGTATTTGATTTGTCCATTTACATTTAAGATAGAACTCTGGAAGACTCCAGAGCAACCAGAGTGCTGCTGTTCACAGCAACTGTCCCATGTTCGTTGAAAAGGAGGGGAACAATTTGAAAGTGAAGTCACTGTTCTGGTTGTGCTCAGATTTTATTAGTCATTTAACGTTAGCATCTCTGGGACATTGCAATACTGTTAAGAGTGCTGGCAATGAAGAGGAAAAGCTGTTCCTTATGAAGAGAAAACCGTTGTTGCTGGAGTATGATTGGCAGATAATATTGAGAATTCTGAAAACAAATTAAGAGATTCTCGCTTTTTGCTGACATGACACATCTATAGAACTGCACATCTTGGACCATGTAATGCTTTATTTGTAGTATTTCCACTTTGCTTTTTAAACAAACCTACTGTTTCAAATATTTGTTTCAAAGTAATTCCCAACATCTGTTTTTCTAGGTTGATCAACTCCAAAATGTTATCTCAGTGTCTGTGCCAAGCTTACAAATGTTTGTTTCTGCGCAACTTAAAACTGAATTCAATAAATGTGGCTACTTTGGCCAGAAGGATCCATTTTTCAGCAAAAAAGCTCTCTGACTGTGAGTTAAAGGAACAAACCATCCAGAAATGTGAAACTGAAGAGTGGCCTCAAAGTACAGAAAACAATAATTTTCGAAGATTGCACATCCCAGTGATGCTGGAGGAGGTTGTTAATTGTTTATCCCCCCAGCCAGGCCAGGTGAGTTAAATGAGTAATCTATGCAGTGTGGGAATAACTTTTGTTTACAGGAATAAAGGAATGCTCTTTTTAAGAATCAGTTGCACCTTTTAAAGGTTTCAAATTGTTTTGCAATTCAAATTAAGGCTCTGTATTGAAAATAATAAATCTGGTATCTGTATGCCTGAATTCCCCCAAAAAGCTGGAGTAAATATTTGAATAATCTCTTGCTTTTGTGCTTGTCTTTCTGTATTGCTCTTGTGTGTTTCTAGGGTTTTGTTAATTACTAATAGTAAGAGAGAGTTCTCATGTATGATTGTGTCATCAATTTGTGAAGAGCTCTCTTTGTTTTGTATAAGAGGTAATAAGTATGTAGGTTTTAAAAGTCATCATCATCATATCTTGTTCTGAGATAGTTATTTCAATGGTTTCACTTGGTTTGAGGCACTTTATTTCCTTGCAATAAGCTTAAAGTGGTGTGCTGTAGAGGTACTGCAGCTACAAACTGATTGTATATGGTACCAGAAATGGTTTAGCATCAATAACTTGAAGGTATTACAAGTCACCTTACTTGACCGTGGTACTGTGAGTAGATTCCTTTTGGTAGCTGGATCAGCTCAGGTCTCTCCTCACTGCAGTGTTGATAGATCCACGTTGTACTAGTCTATGTGATGTAAGTATGTTATTACACACTCACTTTATGAAAATGGTGCACAGAGGAATGGTTGTCACCTGAGAGATCTTAATACAATATTGAGTCAAAAGATTTCTTATACTACTTAAATGATTTTTCAGATTTCCAGAGGCTTTTATCTGTCACTTTAGTACTTTTTGTGTTGATTTGAATCTTATAATTTAGGCTTATCAATGTGCAGTTTTACTACAAAGACTGAAATGATCCGTGAAGTAGAAAGTTTAAAGTGTATGGGTACATTTACTTACTTTTATTGAAAAATGACATCATCCAACAGTAGCAAAGGGTTATGGTAAGTTTGGTGTACATGGGGATGAAAAAATTGTGGTCGAAACTTGCTACATTGCCTTGTGAGAGCTTCTTTAGTTCATAAGATGATGAATCATTTTAAGTGCTTTGAAAACCAGAGTGAATCCAAATAACATAATTCTTGTGACAGACATCAATGCACATTTCTAAGGTTATGGTCATAGCTAGGAAGTCCATAAACACTCTCTTTTGTGGACAGGGAAGGTAATGGTCCAATCCTTGATGATGTTGTTCTGCTTTCTTCTCTCCTACACACATGAAGATTTCCTCCACTCAGCTTTAACAGTTAGATTTTGTTATAAAAAAGCCAAATTGGGCCTCTATTCCTTGTTGTGTACTAAGACAAGGAGTTGCCAATATAAAGAAAATCCAATCAGGAAGACATTCTCCCTATGGTTTTGATCAGTGAATGGGGTTTTTATTTTACTTATAGGGGTCCCTAAGAAAATAAATGTTACTCAAGAGTGAGTCACAGCTGAGATAAAGATGTTAGTACCCTCCTAGTGAATATTCTTGTTGTCTCCTTTGTGGAATCTGTTTGTCAGGGTTTTAAGCAATAGTATTTCCACTTAACTTTGAATTGTCTTTTATTGCCTTGGAGCTTGTTTCTACAAAGTCCCTGTAGTGGTCCTGTCTTTGAAGCACATTGTACAAATTAATTTTTACTGTTCTCCCTTACTTCTCCTCAATGAAAAGTCTGTTGCAGTAAATCTACACACAGGTAATTTCCTCTAAGCTTACTGTACTGACTAAACTACATTTTAGTCTTCTCAGTCCACTACTGTTCTGTACACATACTCAACCAGTGCTTCTGCAGTTGTCTGGGCAGCTGGAGTTTTCTGTGTTATCTTAAAGTTTAAAGGTAGTGAAGAACCAAACATATTTTCAGAATGGATGTATTTGGACATCAAAAAGTATGTTTTTTCCCAATTTTCACTCTACTTTTTTCTCTTTTTCCCTTTGCAGTAGTCACTTGCCTCTTAACTAGCAATGTGGGTCTCTTCCATGTCATATGGCTATGGTGATATGAAAAGGAATTTCATTAGCAGTGAGTTCTAGTTATGAATGCCAGAGGATGAAGCTTTGAAATTTTATTTATTCTTATGGGGAGTCTTACAACAAAAGTTCTTACAGGTTGTAAGGCTCTAGGAAACTATGATGATAGTGCTCCAGCATAAACTTCTGCATATAATATTTAAACTCTTACAAGAACAATAAGAAATATACTTTACTCAGTTTATGGGGAAGCCTGTAATATGATGACATGTATGGTTTTGTGTTAAATACGATCTAGAATAGACTAAAATGGAGGTACAGTAAGCTCTAAGAGTATTAGTTTATTATAGTTCTGGAAGCTTTTTTTTGATATCTGTAAATTTAAATAGCAGGTGATCTAACATGAGGTGAGAAGGAATGAATGACACCATTCCTTTTCCCCAGTGTTTAAGTGATTCATCAGAGTCTTTATATTTCATTGCGTTAATTTGTCTAAAAAACCCCAAGGCAGTTAATTTTTCCCAAACAGGTCTTGTCTGACATCTGGAGTTAGCTGGGACTACTTGTGGAGGTGTCCTCTTTGTTCTTCATAAAAATATTCAGATTATTTTTACTGCTTTCATTGGTGGGAGTATCCTCTTTGTCTTGGAAATAATGTGCTACCTACCTTCTAGAAAGACGTATTTCTTTAAAAACATCCAGTTTTGCCACGAGCTTTCCATTCAGTCTTTCAGGTATATACTGCATTGATCTCAGCATAGCTCCTATTTTCATACATCCAAATGTCAGATGATTCTTTTTCAGCTGAGAGAGAGTATGAGCACAGCCTTCCAAAATAACGAGAGGAAGCATAAGATGCTGCTGCCAGTCAAGCAGTGGCCTTTTGTCACTGAAGTGCTGCTTGAGCTCTGCAATTAGTTTGAAGACAGCAGCCTTTCACCTCAGGAAGCTCTGTTGCCACTGCTGGATGTTGTTTATCTGGAGCATAGTTGTCTCCTTCCTATTCTGCAGAGCTAGTTAGTCAAGTAATGGATGACACTTGAAGGAAGATGAGCTAGACTGCTGGTGTGCAAAAGAAGAGTACGTTGTTCTGAAGTCGTCTTAGTTTCTTTATATCCTTGTCCATATGTCAATATTCCTTTTTTTGCCTTATACTGAGTAAGTTCTTAAGGACAAAAATAACCTCTCTTCGCAGCCCCCTGCAGAGTGGACTTCTGTTTTGTGAGAAGAGTTTCCAAGTATCATGATGTTTAAATAGTTACGTGGCTATGCTGGTGACCAGTGTGTTTGCCATAGTACTTCCAAAGCCATCTGCAAATAATTTCTAATTGGAACAACCCATTTACACTCAAAGGCTCTCAAAATTGAATTTTTCTGCAGAATACCCAAGATAAACAGGAATTGAAAAGATGCCTGGAAAAATTAATTCTCAACTCTCGAGTTGTATGAGTTTTTGTAGGATGCAACCAAAGCACTAAATTGGCAAGGAATGTTAATGACATCATGAGATAAATGCTGAAATACTTGTTTTGGAAAAGCACAGCACTCCATGGAGTGCTTTTTATTGTAGAAACAACTTTTTTTTTTTGTGAGAAGCACGCTGAAAATAACTTTACATATGCAAATGGTATAATTAACTTTTCTGTAGCAACAACACAGTAATTTATATGGTAGTTGATAGATAAGCCTTTGTTGTAAAACACTGGAACTTGCAAGAGGTAATAAATATAGAAAAATTCTGAAAATATTCTGGGAATTCCAGAACACACTTTTTTCTGTGATACTTCAGCATTACTGGAGGTTATTGAGAGTTATTTCAGCTGATGACATAAGTTCCTCTGTACCCTTTCGGTCACTGGTTGTGTATATTGTGCCCAGCCAGGTTCTGGATCCCAGCTGTGTGGGGAGACGTGTAATAGAATGTCCGTAACCTGCCTGTGTGTGCAAAGCATGTCACGTTCTGCGGCGTGTAGTAGACCTGTTAAATGGAATCTCACCAGATAGAAGGCACTGTTAAGTATTTGGCTAAAATCATACTTTAAAGGGGGTTCTTTTGGTGAATTTGAAGGTGCTGCATGAGAATGGAAAACACTTTCAAGATATTTTTGAATTAAGAGATGCATAAGATGGGTATTATTATCACTTTAAAGAATAGATACTTGTGTGACTGTTTTTATGATGGTATTGTTGACAGGAGGATTTGGAAAACCAGACCCTGTTTGCTTAAGTTCCTTAACTTGTAACTGATTGCTCTCTGCTGTCACAAGCAGTCTAAATAAAAAAGTAACAAGGTAGAAGGAGTAATATTTAACAATAATATGCCAGCAAATGTCATCCAAGTTCTACAGTATCTGCATCTAGGTAAGTTCCATCATGAGACGAGACAGGGAAGAAAATACGACAGGAGATGGTGGTCATGAACTGCTTACCAGTTGAGGGGGCAGAGAAAGTCCAGTCATGCCCTTTAATTATCTGAAGTTGCTTGCTTTGCTGTCTTCTGTAGTGGGTCCCAAAGTATACAGAGATCATAAATTCCCTAATGACAGACAAATTAAAACACAATTTGAGCGCACTGTTACCTGTTTTGAAGCTGGTACTGCCGTGTGATTAGACTGTAGTACCGTGAAATGAAAAATACATGTGTATTGGATCGGAGTGATGGCACAATAGGAATGAGGCATGGTGAAGAAGTCCCCTCAGATTTTATTTTTTATTTCAAGATTTTGCTCTTGAGAGAGAAAACAACTGAAAAACTTGGGCGGAGGGGAAGAATAAGTTGATGGCTACAGCTGCACAGGGAAGAATCTCTGGTTGTAATTCTTGGACATCTGCCCGACCACTCTTCTTCCCACCTGCAACATGGCTCTCAGGAGGCATATCTAAATGTTATCATCAGCAACAACAACAGGACAGCTCTCACCAACTTTGTTCTGCATCCTTCTCTATTGCAGTAGAGGAAGGGAAGCCTGCAGCTGCTCTCTCTGAAGAGCCCACCGAGGGAATTTGGTGTGCCTGCCGAGAGCAGCTCTGCAGATGCACCAGTTCCCATTTCCTTGTAATCCTGGGCTCGCTGGCTGGTATCGCTCTAGCGCATAACAAATGAGAGTGCTCCAGGAGACTATTTAAGACGCTGTCTTATAATAAAGCAAGATTCAGTGCTTTGGGGTGACTCAGCTTGTAATGACGCTGTATATGCTCTCTTTTTCTGTTGTGACAGCATTAGTCTTTGCACCTCTTGGGGAAAACTAATAAAATTCACCAGAAAGTAATCTAAGCCCTTTAAATTTTAACTTGAGTGAGCCTGTGATCGCAGAAAGGGTGATAATTAATATATGTAGCTACTCATTTCCTCCCCATCTAGTACCGTGTGTCTTTATTTAGTCAGCCTTTTGGCTAAGCTTTCTTATTAAATATTTGAATTTGAGTTTGCAAACAGGAATACAGACTTTTTCTACCACACAAAATATTACTGGGTGTTTAAAATCACAGTTGGAGTATGGGAAATATCTGCAGGTTTTTTTTCTTACTTTATTGTTTTTCTGTTTAAGATAACCCTGTTTTGAGTAGCTTGGCACAGGCTTGTTCTGCATAAAGAGGTAATTAAAAGGTTAAACTACCCAATTTGATGTTTAAAATGACAGGTATCTGAAGTCATCCAAATGTATGGTCTGGTTGTTTTTTTTTTTTTTTCATAGTTCTTCCCAGACTTTCTGAGCACATCATCTTCTTTCCAGTGGTTTCTGGTGGTCAGCAGCTTGAGAAAATCCTTTTCTACTAAATGTATTTTAACCAGTGAAATCAACTAATATTGCTTCAGGCTCTCTCTTTATAAGAAGTATTATCTAATGTCAAATTACTGCAGGCAGCTGGCAGTCAAGACTTACCAAAAACAGGAACATGGCTTTTTTGGGTTGGCTAACCATAAATATTAAAGAATAGATTAGATTTTTCAGTTGAGCCTTTGTAAAATTTTCATTGTGTCTTAAATATCTCCTCAGTTATAATTGAGGAAAGAGGTTTCTTCTGAGGTAGCTGAGGAAATCAGCTGTCTTGCTAAGTCGAGTGATTAGCTGAAGTCATTCAGACATTGAAATTTTAATTTCCTATGGAAACGTTAATAATGGTGTGCTTGAGTCATAATGTCATTAAATCTAATCCCGGACAACATTACTCTTAGGAAAATGAGTAAAGTAAATACTGCATACTGAAGCAAGGCCTGCTGGAGCTGTCTAAAAGCAGGTGAGAAAGGCAGGTGGTGCTGGTTTTTGTTTGCTTCTCCTGCCTCTGATCTGAGAGGGAAGGGGAAAGGGCTCAGCTGTGTTCTGTTGCATTGACAAAATTGCCTCTTTCTGGGTGTTTCACTTGTTCCAGTGTCTGGCTGGCAGATTCCACCCGATGCAGGGAGTGCCACATGGCATAGACAAGAGGGTCTAGACGTGGCTCCCCTTGCTTCTGGATGTGCAAGGATTAGAGTGGTCTACCCACAAATGGACTTTTGCCAGGCTGCTGGGGGGACCTACAACTGGTGACTGAGAAAGGCCTCGTGGTTTAAGATAAATTGTAGATGTTTACAGGTGAAGGATTCCAGTATGTTCTGTAGGAACTAAGGTATGTGATTTTAGAAAATGAGTGAAGAAGGCAAAACAATAACAAAGAGGAGGTAAAATGCCTTTTTAATGTTTTAATACAAAAATCTTCATAAGCAAAGAAAGGATTATCTTGCCTCTAAAGTTGCTGTTTCATATTTAGCTGTAATCAGAAAATTGAAGCATTGTGAAGAAAATAATTTGAAATTAATTTTGAGACTATGGTTGATTGATGGGTGCTTCAGAATGTCATATTCCTAACAATCTTTTTTCCCCGCCTCTGTGCAAAGTGTTGTAGAGATGGTTGATGGAGAATGCAAGTTATTGAAATGCTTGAATATACAGATTTAGCCAGGGATCCTACAGATACTTCAGCTGTATATGAGTATAATTTAGTAGCATCCTCTGTTAGTGTGCTGATGAGATGAATGTGAAAAATGGGTAATAATGGTTGTGTTATGTGAATTTCTTGAATAGACCAGTACTGGAAAATCACTTTATATTGTGCTTAATAGATTGTGAGAAGGTTGTTTTCCTACAAAATGCTAAGTATTTATTTAGATTTCTTTTTGTAATGTAGATTGTTAGAACTGGAGTGTAAACAACTCTTTTATCATTTCGTGGTCTCTCAAAGGTGCTTTTGGAAAAAAACTACAGTCCGGTTATGTTCAACCTATCAGTCCTTATTTTTATTAATTACATAGATGAAAGACATGTACTGTATAGAACCAATAGGTAGTTTTTGCTTGCAACTAAAATTATTTTTGCTGTGTACTTTATTTGTTTTGTCTTCTCTAGCAGATATCAGAAAAACTGGTTTGTATGGTGCAGCCATTAGCAAAAATACAGAACTGTAAGATTTTTTTTTTCAGTCATCTTTCCAGCAAATGATGTCATAAGGCATAAGACCTTTTAATCCCTTTATAATATTTTCACTGACATTTTTCACTGACAAGTTCAGCTCTTGTTTATTTGAGCAAGTTTTGGGTGGGAATTGTGCCTCTCTAGATCTGTGGCTTAATCTGTACAATGTAGCTGCTCATCCATTTCTTAGCAGTGTCACCAAGGTCACCTTTTTGGGAGTAATTGCAGGGTTTTGGAAAGCTTGTTTACCTTGCACATTTTCAACTTTTTTGAAGTTTGCTGCAGAGAAACTTGGAATGACTGCTTTGCTCTGCAGGGTAGCCTCAGCCACTTTTTGCCACAGATGTTTTAAATTTCCAGAAGTTCCTTTTTAATTCCTTTTTCATTGTTAAATAATTTCTGTATTATAACATGGCAGTATTTTGTTACTGATTGAAGGTGAGAAGACATTAGGCTACATACTCAAGTAGTAAGTCACTTCTCAGATTTGGAGTTCCTTACAGAAGTACAGGAATGCAAATTGCAGCTGTTTTGGAATGGAAGGTAGGAACTTCAGAATACCTGTCTGTCCGTGTACAGTGTGTGGTTTGCTAGATTTGTATCAATAATTTCCCTTCTGTGAGGTAATAGTTCTGAAACAATTATTAAAAATTAAAAATAGTTACTCTCTAGTTTGAGAACAGGTATGTCTGATTTATTTTATGAAACTGAATGTCTTTGCAAAGTATTTAAGCTCTCATAACAGGGAGGAAGGTTTGTTAGTATGCCAAAGGCTAAATAATGCTTCTTACCAAATTGCAATGGTATAAAAATACCCGGATGAAAATGCAAGAATATCTTTGGACTATGTTTGAACTTTCATTTTCTTAGTACCAGGAAATTTTTTCTAATTTACGTTTGAAGAAGAATAAAATGTATGGTTTAATGTTTGGATTTTTTTTTTTCAGCTGTGACTTTGAGTATGTACAGTTTCTTAATTTATTTAGAGAAATATTAAAGCCCTTCCAGCATTTCTCTAAAAGTAGACTTCTCTGCTAACAAATCTTTGTTGTGATCCCACGAGTAACCAACTTTTATAGCATATGTCACTGTGCCAACATTTTTCTAGCAATCCATTTTGTTTAAAATAATTTTAAAAGCCCTGCCTTTTGGCAGGCATATAAAACAAGTATGCCTTCTTAATTTTTGTGTATTTAGCGAGAATCAAAGAGAAATTCTTAGGTAGTTGTGGAAAAATAAAAAGGTAATCCTTTCTCTGCATGGTTGGTCTGTGCATGCATTAGATAGGACGTAGTGATGGGTGCAATGAACAGATTTGGTATAAATGGGGAGGATGCAGGAGCCTTGGCTTCAATCAGCCACATCTTGAGTCAACCAAAGATGCAGCACTTAGAACTGGGAAATAAAACAATTAAAATGTGTAATATATGCTTTGGAATTAGTCAGGAGTAGATAGACTTTGCTTTTCAAGGTTAGTTTGAAGCCCTTGTTAAATGGCTTTGGGAAGCTGCATGTCTTCAGCCTACCTGGGGGATGTTCTTTCAGCAGAGCAGTAAGGGTACCCCCTGACAGCAGAAGAGGAGAAAGATTCATAGAAGCTTTCTTCTCTTCAGTAATTCTGTTATCTGCTAGTATTTTGGTGACTGCAATGCTACCATCATGGAGAATAAAATGACCTCAAATTGATAAATCTTTTAATCAGTATTTTGGTCTAGCAAAAATTGTTCTAGAAATCTGATGTGATTAAACATTCTATAAGTTTTTACAGATGCCATTCTGTAATACCAACCATACTGCTATAGCAAAATCTGAAGTGAGTGTACCTAGTGAAGGTTTTGAGTAGGGAGGGTTTATCTCTTTGATGCAGAATTTCCTAGATGGGTAACTGCTCAGCAGGACTGAATGCAGACCTCTTTGCTGGTCCTGAGTTTGTAAGGAAACAGTATCTAGGGAAGGTATAAAAATGACAAGGTGACCTTGGGTAAATGGTGTCCTGTTGAAAAGCCCTTCGTAGTAGAAGGTAAACCACATATTTCTGAAGAAGTGAACTTTTACTTGGCCACAACTAGCACTTAGTTAGTTGTATGGGGTGTTTTCCTCAGTGTTATAGTACTCTTGCCTTTAGAGAGCTTTTCAGTGTAGACATATTTTAAACACTAATAGGATTCTTTTGTATTGCTTAGATCATTTAGGATAATGTCTTGGATGAGATTCATTGTCATAGTTCAAGGAGTTATAAAGTATTTGCAGACTCCTCTGGATGATTTTATCATGGTGAGGTGATCTGGTTGGATTTCTTTTTTGAAGGATTTTGCAGACACTGTCAGGTGTCACTGTATTTCTTTAATTACTTCTGGGTGAGACATTAAAAAGTTTATCTTAATTTTTGTAAATAATCTGGTTTATTGTTCAGATGTTTAGAGCATGCTTTAGCATAGGTTAAATGGTTATTCACTACAGAAAGTTTTGATCTGGTATAATGAGAACATAAAGAAACATTGAGTACACTAGATTTCTATAGCAAAAATATTTAGCAGCTTTCTTGTCCTGTAGAAAGAAAAGTAGCACTTAGGATGACTTTCTGCAGTATTTTTGGGTTTCTGTAGTTAGTATGCTGGAAGCATTAATAAGAATGATCTTTTTTACAGCAAAAGCATAAAAATTTTTTTTCTTTTAAACTCAGGACTCCATTTGTACAACTGCTGGTCTAACCATTGGTTTATGGTTGAACAGGTATTGTTTGTATAGATACAGACATTTAAAAAGTTGCATTACATGGGTCTATATTATATATCTGGCCTTTGCTAAAAGGAAGGAAGTTGACTGGAGCATCCTGTAAGTATTCCAAGAGGCTAAACTAAATATATGAGAAATATGTCTTGGCATGACAGATCACTTTTGTTCTCCATTTCCCACTTTGTAGGGTTTTAATAATGCAGCAGAGGATAACAGTTGTTGAGTTGTCGCTTACAATTGTGGCATTGAAAGGTTTCCCAGATTGCATCAGTTGTTTCTGTGTTTTGTGAGCTTCCTCTGGAAGATGCTATCTGGATATACCTTCTTGCTTCCACTCTCTTGCTCTGCTGCTGGCACAGCCATGGAGAGCTCGCACCCGAACTGTCCATTTACCTGCCTTTGGTTTTCAGGTGAATAAGCAAGCTGGTCCAGCCCGTGACTGCAGGGCCAATGTGCAGCTGGAGCCAAGGATGGTGGTTGTTTTGAGAAACGAGGAGATGTTTAGGTCAGTTTGTACACAGGTACTGTAGGGTTTCTCCTCAGCAGGTTGCCTGTCTTGGGTCTGGCCACCTCTCATCCATTCTTTGATTGCTCCCTCTGTATCGGCGCTATTGGAGCAGAATCAGAGAGCAAGAGAGCCAGCTTTCCTCCTCTGAGATCATCCATGTGGCAGCTTAGGTGGCATAGCCTGAGTAGTCACAAAAAACAACTGGGAGAGAAGTCTTGCTTTTAAATCAAACATGTTTTTGGAGATCCATGAGAAGATCAATAGAAAGAGTCTGTCACCCAGGGTTATCCTCCCATTATTTTTATTTCAGAACTGGAAAATGCCATTACTACTTACTGCAGTGGTAGAGTTGTTATAATTTAAAACTCTTAGCAAACATGGTTTTTCCTTGAACAGAGACATGACTGAAGGCTTTTCATCATTCTTCCCTATCCACACCTCCCATCAGCTGAAGACCTTCTGACATGAAAAAATTTCAGCCACCAATTGTTAAAATCATCAGGACTCTTAAATGGCAGAGAACAGGATCTTTCAATGAAAAATGATAGATATTTTAGAAGTAGTAAATAATGCTATTTGTGCAGCTTATAAAAAAGCAGATTTAAAATCTGCTGCTTCAGCTTCAGACTGTACAAAGCATAACTTGTATTTTGATTTGGAGATGTTTATCTGCAGTGGAGTTAAAACAATGCTCCCGAAAGTCTCTCCTTCATGAACCGATTTGAGCAGTTAGGTCGGTGTATGCTTTTGGTCATCTGAATTGAAAAACAAGCCTTTTGCTAAGAAGGTCAATGAAACTCCTTTCTTTTTGATCTCGCATGCTTGTGGGTGCCTGGATAGTTCTGTAAGAAAAGTTTGCCTGGATGAGTCAGTGCACTGAGTCATAGGCAGCATGAAGCCTGTAGTGCTCTAGACTAACTAATTGGTAACAGTCTCAAATTTAATTAAAGCACAGTTGTCAACTCTGTTTTACTGATTGACATCCCACTGAAGTATTTTGTTTTTAGCAACTTATATTAATTGTTCTTTGCCGTTAAAATCTGTGTGTTTCAGGATCTTGTTTTGTTGAATAGGCCAGCCAGTGCCAGCATCTTTTACTATCCTCTTAACAATTTTTATAGTGCTTTGAATTTTTTCCCCTTGTTAGGTCGCATATTTGGTAATTATGGTCTTTACCAGGCCTGTGGATTTACAGATATTTAGAGTCCTTTGAGGATTTTTTAAATGTTTCCTTCATTAAGAACTGTCCTATTAGCACTGGTAAATATTTTTTTCACTGTTCCTGAACTCTTGTAAGCATGCAGAATTTCTTAAATTAAGATTTTAAATTTTTTTTTGGTGTTGACTTGCAGATTTTGCTATTTTTAATTTCTAATGTTCATTTTGTTTTGTACTCCATTTTATAAGAACAAATATCCCAGTGCCTGCCCATCATCCCCAGATGGTGGCAGTGGTTTCCAATATCATTGGAGCCTTTCTCCCTCCTGTTCTTCAGTTCCTTTGTGTATGTTTCTTTCCATGATGCAGGTTGAGAAGGCAAAGAGCTACATGGGGGACAGGGAGGAACAGGACATGTCTTGAAGCTGTTTGTCTTTCAGTAAGGAAAAAAACCAACCTCAGGGTCATGGGAGAAAAGCAAGGTTTGATTTTTTTTTTTAAAAAAATGATTTGCATTATTTAAAAAAACCCCATGCTGACTTTCTGTAGAACTGCTTGCACCAGCTGAGACTTGGGGAGTGAAAGCTTGCATGGATGGCAGCTCCCTTTGCAGCCAAGTTTCTTGTGTTTAAAACCTTTGAGGCAATATTTTGGAACTTTCAGTAATTGTCTATGTTGCTTCTGTATGTGATAAGGACTGAAGCTGTGAAGTTGAAGAAATGTCTTTCTAGGGACTTAGGAGGTAGAAGGTGTTTTGATTGATTTAGTTATTTGATGACTTCTTTTGAACAGTTTTTCCCTCCCTCCTGTGTTCTTTAGAGCTAAAGATCTTGCTAAATCCCAAGCCCATCAGCAGTAGGGTACTGCTTCACATCAGCAGTATACCTGACCAGGTCCAGTGTCTGGCAGTGCCCAGCAGCAGGTGCTAATAGAAGCCGAACAGGAGGAGGAAGTAGAGAATGATTCTTTTTCTAGCTTGCATTACCTTTAACACTCTGACAGTAGTTTAAGTACATCCTTGAGGTGGGGAAGGAAGAAAAAAGTTGAGGGTTGTATTCATGTAATAGCACTGGCATAGTGTTTTTCACAAGTTTGATCTCTCTAAAAGTGTAAAATTAACCCTCTTCCTGCAACGTGTTATCCATAGTTTCAATATTTGCATGAAAGGCATTTTTTTAATTTGTTCTAACTTGATGCCTGATAATATCATCAGGTTCCCCGAGCTCTTGTATTTTGGGATAAGTGAATCATACCATCTGCTACAGCTGTATAAAAGCAGCATTAATAGTCCTCCACAGAAAATTGCTGGAGCCTTCGGATGTTGTATTGGACCAGAGGGATGTGTCCTAAGGGACTCCTTTTCCACATTTCCTATCATCTTGTCCTCATCTAAGCCCAGTTTTATATAAAGCAGCAGTGATGGAAGGTGTTCTGTTCTCTCCTGAAACAATCTTTCAGTTAGCTCTGAAATTTGTTCTTTGAATGATTTTCTTGTTTTTTTCTGGATTGTAGATTTCCCTCACATCAGCTTTCTCCTAGGAATACAAGGCTTACTGATCATTCTCAGCCTTCTGCCCTTCTATAGGATTTCCTCTTTAATGTGTTTTTCCATCTTAATCTTGATTTTATCCAGTTCCTCTCCTTTTCTAGCTGTTCTTCCTGTTTTCCCACTTGTACTCTTATTCTCCATCAAAGCATCTATTCATTTGGTTTTGCACGTAATTTTAAGGTATTCTAAACCCCAACATTTCAAAATAGGTTTATGGCTGTAACATTTTAATGCAGGTATTTGTTCAGTTTTATCAGTTTGTGAAGATGCTTAGATATTTGGAATATGGTCACCAAAATGGTATTTATCCTAGGGACTAGAGAATTATCCTAGATCATTCTTCAATTTGAAAGAAGCAGTAAAGATGTAAAGCAAAGCTTCCACCCACCTTACAGTCACTGAGGAGAATAAAGCTCTGCTTGGAGATACCCAATTTTTAGACAGAATAAAACCAGATAAAAAAATCTTCCATTTCAGCTAAACTTTTCTTGCTCTATCCAGAAGATTTAGGAAAAGATTTCTGTGGTGGAGACTTGGAGCTTGGATTTTAAACTGAGTCATTTGGGAACTGCCATATTCCAGTTTGTACAGTGACAGCAGTAGTAGTACCCTTGGTGATGAAGTTGTGTAAGGGGGATTCTTTTGTCAAGTATTGATGTTTCTTTCTTGGGCGAGTGCATTGTTGCTCACATAATCCTGGTTATAGGGTTAAAAGTGGTGGTAGTTTCCTATTTGTTCTCATCCTGTTTCCCACATGCCACTTGTACATGCAAATGTACAAACATTCGTTGAGTTTTTAGCTCTTGAAACTTCTTTGGGTTAAGTTACTGCTGGACAAAATCAGTCTGTTCCAAGTTGGATTAGTGAAGATGAAGAAATGAGATTTCAGTACAGAAGCCTGGAACATCCCACCAGTGGTGGGGTTTTCATTTGTTTTAGGGAGAGAAATATTCAGGAATGTTTACATAGACTAATTAATAAAGTCATGCCTTTTTAATTGTGTGGGCCAATGTTTTCTTCACAACACAAGCAAATAACTAATGGTAGTAATACATATTACTTCTCTTCTATAATTTAAAAGAACATTTAAATGAAATATTTAGAGGTTGTCTTCTGTGCATTTTGACATTGCATGTTACAGTCAATGGCTTTGCCTTGCTGGGGGAGATGGATTACTTCTACAAGCATTACACAAAGTTTCTATCAGGTTAGTTCATTCTTCTGGGCAGATAAAGGGGGAAAAAACAAAATCATTAAATGCTGTCAGAAGCACCGGTCTTGGAAGTATTTGTTGGTCTCTTGGCTGCTGATAGAATAACTAGAGAATTAAGATGTCATTTCAGCAAATGTTATGCAAAAATTCTGTCTTGTTGACCTGACTGAGTGGGCAAGACTAAGTGCTCAGAACCTGATGGAGCTGGCATTTAGATAATCTAGGAGATAAATTTTAACACCTACTGAGGCATGAAACAAGGTACCAATTTTAGAATAATTTCAGAGGCTATAATAGTTAATTTAACAAACAATCCAGTAAGTACACTTGGAAACATACTCTTAGCCTCATGTTTTTGGGAAGGATTTCAAGTGGTTTAAGAATGCCTATATTTTTTCCAAGCAAGTCAGATTACTTGCCTTAGGATTTTTCTATTTGAGTAGTATATTAAAATATATAAATATTAAAAGCCAAAGAGTGGAATATGAGGGGTAAGCTATCAAAATCAATCATGCAATTATTTTAAGCAAGTATCAAAAGTTGTGTAAAACAATGACTCTTATTCACAAGGAATGTATATCCATAGTGTTATTTTAGGAGGTAGAGCTCACAGTTGCTAGTTAGCATATCAAACTATGTTTAAAAATGTTGATATGATAATTTTTATGAAATAAATTTTGACTAAAAGGATGTAAACAATTATAAATTCTGGTGATGTCAATTTTTTGGTGAGGCATTCTGCATTACTACTGTTCTGTGAAGCACCTGAGGCTGGAACATCATGGCCAGCCTTGCCTATCAGCACACACTTGGGAGAGAACACACCATCCCTGAGTGTGCATATACCTATCGTGCTTCAGAAGTGATTTCTTCTTGAGATGGTTGCAGATGCATTCATAGCCTGGTGAAGGAGGTTGTAGAGTGAAAGGTAACAGTAGTGAATGACTTCTGGTTAATTGGACAAGTTGGATTCACCTGTACATTGACTTTCCTACTAAATAAATTGTCATAAGTTCACCTCTACTTTGATCAGAGCAACTGGGGACAATGTGACCTTGTTTTTGAGTGCAAACTGGGTTCTTGTAGTGTGTTCCTAGGAAATGACTGAGCTCCTCCAATTGTGAGCTTGTATTCTTCTGTTTACATCAATGAATGTGAAAATGGAGTGGGGTTTTTTTATTATTTTGTGAACTTAGGCATCTTCATGGCTCTTTTGCAATACTAGTGGCCTCTGTGGCATTTAAGGAACGTGTTCTATTTGCTTCCTTTTGGAAGCAACCATTAAATCTCAGTTCTGAGACCTACTGGACTTTCATGGCTGTGGTTAAACTAGAGCAAATGTCCATGCTGAAAGAGCAGAAAGGTTAAAAATGGTGTTCCTTTTGCTGTCTTGTTTCCTTAATGTTATTGGTGATGTAACACGTTCCTCTGTTGACAGGTTTTGGTGCAAATACCCATTGAATTCAGTGCTTTCAACATCTGAATTTTAGCCATATTTTATTTTGGTGGTAATTAGCAGTTGTGTGGCGTGGGGTTTTTGTATGTTAACCCTTTTGCCAAAGGGTTCTGTATGCAGTGAGACTTCAGGAGTTCAACAGGCTAATGTTGTTATGTTTGGAAATGTATCTTTTTGACTATTTGTAGTCTTAGGTGAAAGAATATAAAATGCCTGTACATATTAACCAGAAGACTTGGAGAATGTTTTTGTGCTTGCCTGTGCCTTAGGGGGTTTTACTGGTCTGTCCCACAAAGGATACTGAAGTGTGCAGTCTGTAAGTGCTGTCTCTTTGTCAAAGTGGGACTTGTTTTCTGTGTGACTGCAGTGTGGAGATCTGCAGTCTTTGTTCCTACATAAATTTCAAAATTAGTTATTTTCTCTGGTTTCTTCAACAGCAGCTGTATTAAATGGCTTGGGTTTTCTAGAGGGTCTTTGTAGTTTCACACCCTGCCTTGTGACCCACTACTGTTTTAGAAGTACAATATCTGTTTGATAGGGCAGGTACTTAAGAATAGAATTTCTGCTCACTGATCCTGTCAAAAGTAATTTTGTTTTTTTGGTAGTGACATGACTTCTTAAGAAGAATTACCAGTGATAATTCTTCGTAGTGTAACCATACATGTGACAACAAACAAGTTGCTTCCCTTCCAGCTTGCATTCTGTAAAGAATGCTGATAGTGAGCCTTGATCCAGTGGTCTTACCTCATATTCTCCAGTTTGTTTCATTTTAAACCTGAGGACCACTTAACATAGCAACAGGAAACAGGATCCTTGGTCTTTAGGAAACCTTTTAAATGAAATGTTATTTAATGTTTTCTGGAGAAGATGCCAATAGTGTGGGCATCATATTAAAATTAAGCTTCAAACTATTTTCTGTTGCTGAATCTATAATTCAGGAGTTTTTTTAGGAAGCAGAATGGGATTGGAGAATAGAAAAAACTTGCTCTCTTTTGAAGTGGGTTGGTTTTAGTATAATTTCTAAATCTTGAACAGTCATTTTTGCCAAACGCTTACTTATAGTAGAAAATGCTGATTAACAGGGTCATCTGAAGTTTCAGAAAAGTTTTAAGAGTTTGTCAAAGTGATCTCAATGAAATGTATTCTTCAGATTCTCGTGGACATAAGCCCACTCAGTGTTTCAGAACTGGGTTGTTTTCCAGCTTCTGTAAAAGAGCTCTCAAAAAAGAGTATAAAACATGCTGCTAGGAAAAGTGATAATATACATGATTTTTATGGAAAATAAGTTTTGTGTATAAATTGACAGTCATGACTCTGCTGTAGTGACAAACACATCTGCTTTTTGCATTGCTTTTAGAGAAGCTCACAGAGCTGAGACGTTAGGAATTTGATGACTTTTAGTCAATGACTTTTATTTAGCTTCTAATTTGCCTATATACTTGTTTATCTGCTTTTATGGGATTGATTTTTTTTTTTTGTCATTTGCCTGCCTCTTCCCTCCCTTTTTTCCAATACTACTTGACTTTGCCTTTTTTTTTGTATGAGTTTTGGTACCATTTGTGAGATGTTAATTCCAAGTTGTGCTGTTGTCCTCCCCTTTAACTCTGGTGTATCGCCACCTTATTGCTTGCTGCTGAATTCATACAAGGTAGTGAATGATTTGTCATAGACTTGGACAGAAAGGAAATAATGGGGTTAGGGTCTGCATTCAGGTATTTAACTCTTACATATAGTGATCCTTAGGGTGATGATGCACCTATGGTGTTTAGAGTAGGTATTACTATTCTTGAGTGATTACTCTTTGGAAGAAAATGGAAGGCAGTTCACACTGGCCAGCAACATCTTGTAAGTGCTCTCCTTTGTATCTTGTTTGTATAGGCAGAGTAATAGGGTGTGTCAGCCTGGATGGGGATGGTGGGTGGCTAAACATAGCATGTTTGCAAAACAGAAGAATCAGTTTAAAATAAACTTAGGCATAAGGAATTGTTTAAGATTTTATTTAGCGAACAATTCGAAAAAAAATAGAGCAGTAAGTTAAATTTTTATTTTCACTTCTGTATTTTATTTGAGCAGTTGAATGTCTGACATGGATTAGACCACACTGAGTGAATCGGTGTCATGTAAAGAAAACTAGCATGTTGATATACAATGGAGAAAATAAGCACTTATGAAAATCATCCAGTTGTTTCAGTAACTGGTGTAGTATCTTCACTGGTTTTTGCTGTGCTCAAAGCTTGAATGCTGAGCTGGGCATTTAATTGCTGTTGCAACAAACTCTCTCACTTAACAGTTAAGGTTTCTAGAGGTTTCTGCTTCTGTTCAGTATCATGGAATCCTAGAATGTTTTAGGCTGGAAGGGACCTCTAGAGGTCATCTGGTCCAACCTCCCTACACGAGCAGGGACATCTCTACCTAGGGCAGGCTGCTCAGAGCCCCAGCAAGCCTGACCTTGAATGACTCCAGGGATGAGGCCTTCACCACCTCTCTGGGCAGCCCATTCCACTGATCTATCACCCTCACATTAAAGAACTTTTTTTCTAATATCCAATCTAAATCTCTCCTTTCCTAGCTTCAAACCCTCACTCCTGGTCCTATCGTTACAACCCCTTTTGAATAGACCTTCCCCCGCCTTTATGTAGCCCCCTTCAGGTACTGGAAGGTCACTATAGGGTCCCCCCAGAGCCTTCTCTTCTCCAGGCTGAACAGCCCCAACTCTCCCGCCCTGTCTTCATATGAGAGATGCTCCATTCCCCTGATCATTTTGGTGGCACTACTGTGTGTATTGTCCAGACCTGTGTGGTCTGTGGTGTTGGAATACACTTCGTCTTTCTAGGGTGTTGTGTTTGGCTCAGGAATGTACAGAAGGCACTTTTGTGGGTGAGAAGCAACTCAGTGAGACCGAGCAGGGTATTCACTATTAAAGAATGAGTCCCTGCCTTTGGCATCTTCCTGTATTTTAGGTTTCTCCAAAGCGATATTGCACTTTTTGCTATAGCACTTTCCTGCTATAGCACTATTTGCTATAAAGAAGGAGTGAGAATAATTGTTGCTAAGGTGGATTTTTGCAAAATGTACACAAATATTCTGTGATAATACATTAGCTGTATTGGGACTAATACAGTAATGATTCTACTACTGCTTTTCTTTAATTAATAGAAGGATTTGACCCTTCCATTCCCTCTGAACCTCTGTCGCTGGTTTGGGGTAAGTAGCATATGAACAATCGTATGTTCATGTCTGGAGGAGCTGAGCAGTACTGGATGTATTGAGAGCTAGATCCAAAAAGAGGTTTTGGTGACTTGGATTGTGCTTGTGGAAGAGAGGATTCAAAATTATAATGGCTTTTTAATTTTTCTTCTTGCGCAACTACCTTTTGGGTGGAATCACAGGCTAGAGCTAACAGCTCTGGAGCTAGCAGACCCATCTAGTTGTGCAGGTTGATTCCAAGACATCGGAGCACTCCAGGCTTGCTCATAACATTAAACCCATGAATAGTCTTTTGGAGGTAAATGAAACTACATCTGAAGATAAACATGTGTTTAATTGCTTTGCTCTGGGGGAGATGACTACTCATCTGTGTAATTACATGGAATTGTTACTGTTATCTGTATGGTCTTTGCTACTCTGTCATACTCATTTGTTTGATCTTGTTTTAGTTAGATAATAAGTTCATTTGCAAAGAACTATTGCATGTGTGTACTGTTCATAAAGCAAATGAGTTCTGCTAATTAATGGTAATTGCTTTGGCCTCTACTAAGCGATCAAGGCATACAAGCACCCTTAGAGCAAAACAATTTGTTCACAGGCAATAAATAACAAAGGGGAGCAAGAAAGTTTTCTGTTTCCACTCTTTCTTGTCCTGATAAAAGCTGTCTTAGTGGCTGTGTATTCACAGGGGGTTTTAAAGCAGTTTTTTACACAAACAGTATGATGTTAAGCAGCATTGCTCCTGTTTGTTGTGTTTTAAACTAATGCTGTGTTAGAACTGGTTGGTTCAACTCGTGTATCTAATCTGTATAATTAAGTTAGATATAGTTGCTGTATGCTGCTTGATTGAGGCAGTAAGAACTGAATGGTGAGCCAAATCAGCTGGTTTGTAACGTGCTGCCACAGGTGGTACCTACTGAGCAAACAGGCTGTTGGCAGAAATGGAAGAGTTTGGTACGTTGCCTCTTCCCAGCTTTTGCCTTATGATAGTATCTCTGCTGTCGTGTTGAAATGCAAGCAGTTAAACAACTCCAATGTAAAATCTAGTTTATTATGTTCTCAGTGCACTTGTTTGTTCTTTTTGTACTTAACACCTGAAAGGTTTTTTTAATTACACCCCAAAAAAAGTTTGCTTGACTTAGTGATGCTATTGCATTCCATGATTTCCAGCATTGCCTGTTATATTAAAATACACAGATAATACAATTGAGAATGTGAGAATGTGTTTTGCCTTAAAAAGTGAAGGAGACACTTGTTCAGACTCCAGATTGTGGATAGATGCACATTCTTTTTCAGTGACCAATGTCAACCCTGCAGACACTTAAAATATTTGATTACTGTAATTGCATGTTGCTGATTAAGACTCTCACACTATCAAACTAGCTACAGAGTTTCCTCAAGAGGTTGGAAGTTCCTGGTGTTGGATTATATGTTCTGAAGGGATAGTGTAGAGTCTTCTGTAATCAACAAATTATATGAAAACTGTATAGTTCTACAAGGTTTTTAGGCTCATTATTTTAGCCAGTGATGAATGACAGGATTTTTCTTAGAGTATGTATTATGTTTTGATTGCTGTATTAATGTAATAGAGTATTAAATGATAAGTCATGCTGTTCTCACTAGGAGTTTGAACTCATATTTGTGGTAGGAAATTAATCTGGTTTTAATTGCCTGTGAGTCTGAAGTATGCTCCTTTTTGTAAAGCTGATCTCACATAAATATAAATCAGTAACTGCCTGTTCTTTAATTATGTATTAGTGTATTGTACCTGCATACTAGATGAGAATATGAGCATCTCCAGTTACAGTGTATTGGAGGTCATTAAATCTTCTCTGCTCTATGAAGTTTAGTAGCACTGCATTTCTAATTACTGAAAAATGTACTATGTGTTTGTTGCTTGTTTTAGAGTGGCTGTTTAGCCACAGTAAGAAAATCACTCACTTGATAAGTAATTCCATAGGAATTTTTGACAACATGTAAAACATGCTGTAAAATTACAAAGGTACTTTTTAAAAAACCCAACACTTTAATTATAAATAACTTTGAGATATTTTAATGTAAAACTAAAAAAAATAAATAATAATAAATAACAGTATTTTATTTCATGAATACATGGCTGAATTCTACCATGGTCCAAAAATATTGTATTAATTTCATGAAAAGGTGACTAATGTAACCTGCATTCTCAGTAACAGTGTCTCTTTTTTCTTTTCCACTTTGCACTTGACCTTTTCCCTCTTCAGGCAGAGATTTTCTGCTAAAAGTAATGTAGCAGTTCTAGAAAAGACACTGAAATATGCTGGGACCAAAATATTTTTATTGGTTTTATGTTGTCAGTCATAAGACTTAGGTGTACAAAAGCTTACCTCTGTTTAACTCCATTCATGAATTGTAAGGATAAACTTCTCTAATGCTGTTGTTGTTGTACTGCAAATACTGCTGTGATAGAAAGTGGGGATTGGAGCCAGCACAGTTGCATGTTTCTACAGAGCATTGTCAATAAGGCTGATGGTCTAATCCTGGAACATCATTTCTGCTGGTGTTTGAACTTTGCTCTCTGGTCATATATCCATTGATGTGGTTTGCTTGGATACTGGTGAATCTTCAGATGACAGGAACAAAGTCTGGTTGATCAACACAATACAAAAATATGACATATGCAAAAATAGTGTAATATGATGCTGTGCCAGATCTTGTAATAAGTCCCAATATTAGCAGACATAATTAGCATCCAGTGCAAGATATGGGGCATCAACCAAAGTCTAGTGAACACCTGAACTGAATACCAGGCTCCCAGGGTATGCTGGTCTACAGCACAATGCTTTGTTGCTGCAGACAGGCCCTCAACAGCACATGCTCTGCAGTGGTCTGTGCTTCTAAGTAGAACATCCCTTTTAATAACATTTAGTCTACCTTGCAGGATCTAAAGGAGGCATGATCAGTGTGGTGGTTGATGTGCCTGCATTAGAGAAACAAATGCTACTTGATAGGCTAACAGGAACTGGTGTGATAAGGGTATGAATCTGTTGCACATATGGATCAAACTCTGCTTCTAATGATCTGTTCTACTCATCAACCCCAACCAACTGCAAACGGGAAATAATTTAAGTTACAAGCTGCCTTTGGCAACTCTGTGCACCACATCCCCTTCCAGCACTGGACTGAACTGTTCATGTTCTGAGCAGGAAGCAGATAGTTGGCAGGTGTGACCTTTTCAGAGAAATAGTGATCGTGGAGCTGCAGTGAAGTAGCCTGGGCTCCCCAGCACCATGAGGAACGCTGACAG
>VYZX01019865.1:100837-127875 GCA_013401335.1 Brachypteracias leptosomus | reverse complement strand
TTCTCACTCCAGTTAATATATTGTGAAGAAGATACTCTAGATTGAGAGAAGACCTGCCAGACCCTTATTGTGCAAAGTGTCATTCTACTCTTGTTTTCTTCAGTTTAGACAGGACCTTAGTGTTTGTTGGAGTGATCCACAAAGAGGTGGTATCATATAAGCAATAAAGGTTGAATGGTAAGGAATATATTTTGAGAAGACCCTAAAGTGTTTCTTACCTGATGTAAGCCTTTGCCTGAATTGATTTGCTCAGCTCCTTCTTTGTAAGAAGAATGATGCAGAATAACTAGTGAAATGAGCATGTCTCTCCCCACCCTGTCTAACAGAACCAGAACTCCCTGATCATCTTTTCAGCAGACAGTATCTTCTGTAACATCTTATTCTTTAATTAGTGAATCAGATAACTCACTTTTTATGGACAAAAGCAGTATGACATCAGAACTGCTTTCTATGGAGAAGTCAGTCCAAATGCATGAACGCTGAGCAATCAGACTCACAGAGGAAGTTCTTTGGCCAATAGTTTCTGGATTCTTTTGTAAGACAGAACAACAGCTCTGGGATCACTTGAGGATTACTTTTAGAAATCAAATCGAGCTATACACTTAGTAACAAATCTAATAACCATGCTGTGAATATAACACAAAAGCCATTGGTACTGGAGGAGGTGTGTGCTGCGGGTGGAATTTACTGTACCGCATTCATGGCAGTGTTCTGCAGAGTAAAACTGGAGATGTGCTTGTCCTAATGCTAACGAGTTCTGCTGGGTGCTTCTATTGAATTCTCTTTGGCTTTATTTGATATTTCATTATTGGGAATACTGTGTCTTTCAAGTTTCTCTTATAGAAGTTTTTCAAATGGAGTTATACTTAATGTCATGGTGTGCCACCTTAGGGAAGAGGATACTCCAGATGATACATTATGCTGTTGAAATAAAAGTGTAAGTTATTGCTTTAGTATTTCCCATGGGAGATTTGAAGCATTACCAGAGCAGTTGTAGGAACACCGGTGGAGCCATCTAGTGTCTTTTGAAGAATTTAACATATTGCCCATGTGTTTGCCATGGCAAAGAGATACTTACTCAATAGAAAAGGATGATTTTTTTTTTATTTTTTTTTCCTTGAGGTGCTGATATTTGTATTGATATTGATGTCAGCAGTCCAGCTTGCAAACAAGAACACAAATATATTTATATAGTAACAAAAATGGAACTTTCTTCCAGTGAGGATTATTCTACTCTGTAATGAATTGTTTCTGCTGAAAGAGTATTGTAGCAAATGGAGAGCAATGAAGTTCCATTTACTCCTACTTCTGAAGAGAGACCTTATCATAACTGAAAAATCAGTTATATTGAGAATGTGCAAAAATGCCAAAGTGTAAACCTGTTCATGTTTACAGTTTAATTCTTAATTATTTCATGTTACCAGGTTGTGATAAGTGTTTGGTTTATATGCTGCCAAGAATCCAACATCAAAAACTTTGAGTCTTATGTTGCTAGACTGATGTGGAAAATGAACCTGCTTGAAGTAAATATGTAAATGGTTCAGGACTAATTCTTTAGCTTTCTGTGTGACAAATCATGAGCAAGGATTAATGTTCCAGAGGTGTGTCAAACTATACTTGTTTTATAATTGGACTAAATACACAGATGCTTTGTCCTAATTTCAAGTTTACCTTTATAGTTCTTGACAAAAAACCTCCAAACATTAAACACAGGACCAGCAATCTATAGTGTTACTGAAGACTTAAATAATTCAGAATTCTTTACCATTTTTATGAGCAACTTGCACTAAAGCTTTTCACCTGCTTGAAGAGCTGCCATATAGCTGGGGTCCTTTGGATTTTCTAGAACATGGGTTAAAAGGCAGGAAATTCCAATTAGTTATTAGGGGGGGAAAAACATTGCCATAAGGGTGGTAATACTGGAACAGGTTGCCTGGAGAGTTTCTGGAATCTCTATCTTTGGAGATGTTCCAGGCTCAACTGGACTTGGCTTTGAGCAACCCCATCTAATTAAACTTGCTCTGAGCAGTGAGCTGGACTAGGAGACCTGTGAAGGTCTCTTTTGACAAATTATTCTCTGACTCTGTAACTCTTAGGTAAAAAGATGACACCTCAGAAAAAAAGGTCTCCCTAATAGTCTGAACATTGGTGGATCAAATGGGTTCTTGCATAATTCCAGGTTTGGAAAACTTCATAAGTAATGTCTAAGTGAACTGTACTTGTCTTCTGAAGCCTGTCAAGATACCATGTTACTTTGTTTTCTAGCACCTCAAAGGGCACATATTTTCACATGGGAATTACCTTTAATTATTTTACTTACATTAGCCTCTATTAAAGCTGGCAGTACAAAAGAAAGTACCTGTCTAATTGAGGAATCAGCTACTGTGCAAAAGAGATAGAAAACTGCTCATAGAGGTAGAGAAGTACAGCCTACAAAGTCCCAAGCCATGGAGGAGCATGTGGAAATGCTCCTTTCAGAAAAGCCAGTTCTTTTATTCTGCTTGGAAAGAAATATTAAAATACCACTGGCATGAGTTGGTTTTGGATTTGGGCAGAGCTTTTTGAGTTTTGCAGAACTCTCCCTTCATATCACATTAAGTTAGTGCCTTTAGACTATATTGTTGCTCTCTATGGAAAATAAGATACTGAACTTTTCCTACAGTAACGATCAAGAGTTGTTGACCTTGGGGTCTAATCATCCTTTTGCAGCAGGGTTTGGGAGTTGCTTTCTATTCTCCT
This sequence comes from Brachypteracias leptosomus, assembly GCA_013401335.1. Classification (NCBI taxonomy): domain Eukaryota; kingdom Metazoa; phylum Chordata; class Aves; order Coraciiformes; family Brachypteraciidae; genus Brachypteracias; species Brachypteracias leptosomus. The sequence goes on along the minus strand of VYZX01019865.1, from coordinate 125,136 downwards.
GAATTTAAAAAAGCTAGAAATCATTTTATCTGAGAGTAGTGTCTTTTTTGAGTTTGCTATCAGAAAATAGCAGTTTCCAGTCAATACCCATGTTATATTTGGTTCAGAAATCCCTGGTAATCACTTTGGGAAAAATTAAAAGAAAGAAACTTTTTCAGTGCCAATGTTGTATTTATGCATTCAGTTTAGGCTTTTCTAAAAATAAAATGAATCATTTGTACCTCAGGGGCATGTTATTCTTAGCTTGAAGTATGTTTATACACATGTAAAAAGTGTAATGTGTATGTCTTGATAGGTTTAAGTAAACATTTGCGGGGTGAACTTTACAAAGGAGAATTGCAATATCTGTTCAAATATAAACACGCAGTAAGGGACTTCTAGATCATTGAATCCAATTGCCTGGTATTACAAACCACTGCATAATTTAATCTCCTTCACTGTGCTCTATCTTAAAAGTAATTAAGAGTTCTATATGCAGTGCTCCAGCTATTCTAGAGTCTTAATTTTTCATTATATGATACTTTTTTTAAATTTCCGGTTAAAGTAGTTACCTAATTGAATTTTAGTTGCATAAAATTAACTAATAGTTGATTAATATCTATTAGCTCTTTTCTCTCCCTGGCATTTAACATACTTGGTGGAGAATGTTAACATCTATTCTTGGCTTTCTTTTTTGTATGCAAAACAAGTCTGGGGTTTTTCTAATACTTTCTTCTCATAATAATAGCTCTCATTTCTTCTTGTCATCCTATCAGAGCTTCTCTGTTCCAGTTCCACCCTGAGTTGCTCTTTTGGGTAAGGCCCCATAGCAATGTGCAATACTCCAGATGAAGTCATACCATTAATACTTTTCTGTTCCTAATGAAAACACTTCTGACTTGTACATCCTAGGCTTTTGTTTCCCTTTTGATGGCTGGATTTGCTGTTTACTGTTCACTTCGTGATCAAATAAAATTCCCCAATCCTTTTCTTCACGGTTGTTCCCACATGATGGGCTCCCAGCTTAGGCAAGGGTTTTCTCTGGCACTCCAGCATGTGATTTCACATGCGATGCTGTTCAACCCATCACAGTTCTCTTTGGTCATTTCTTGGAGCTTTGTCATCCTTTACTGGCGTGCTTGGAACAAATTTAACTAGGTTGACATTGCCTCTTCGGGGTTAACAGAAACTTGCCTACACATGCTTTTTTGCTGGGGGGGGGTTTAAGGATCATGTTTCGTGATGGCTTACACGGACTTGAGCAACAACTTCTGTTCTGATAGCCTGGCAGTCTCATTTGTATCATCCCACATTAAAAACATACCATATAGAAGAATCAACTTAAGCTGTTCATTTTGGCTGCTTGAAAAAAAATGACCCTGTGTTGATGCTGCAACTGTTGAGTTACCTTCTCCGCCCGGTGGAGGTGACTCACTGTTTTGGTTTACCTCTGGATGTTGTCTTCTTTCACAGGTGGGGCTTTTTGGGTGTTTGAATGCATCTCAATTGGATATATTTTCCCAGTAAAGAGAAACAGACGAGTAATTGAAAATTGTGTGTACTTCCAGGACCAAACATTATTTGATTAAATATTCTTTTATTTCTCCAAATACTTCCAAGTTCAGACTTTGTTGTCATCTGCAGCGGCAGGTAGCTGTGCTGTGCGTGTAGTCTGTGCACGTAAACAGATGTAGGTGGTGGAAATCAGGATATTCCACCAAACCCCTGATTATTCTTATTTCCTGTATTTAATTAAAAGATAATCTGCAGTTTCTGGATGTTGATTGTGTAGGAGGGAAGTCCATTTGAGGGCTGCATCTGATGGCTTGTATGAAGTTAAAGCAATACACAAAACGCTGATTGTCAGGAAAGAGCGTCACCGGTGAAATGGTCATCGGGCTAAAGTTGCCAGATTTTTTAATAAGATCTTTCATGGATGAGGTAACAGAATTAGAATTTAAAATAGAATTGCCTGTAAGATTCTACGTGGATGCTGACCAGGTGGTGTCTACAGAGCAGCAAGATGTTAATGGTTTCTAAAGAAACTAGTTTTATTCTTAAGACTACATTCTAAGATTGAAATTTTTAAATTAGAAAAAAGGTCAAGGTTGGTGGGAAAGTGAATTGTTGCCAAAATGTGTTTTAAGACAACATTTTAAATCAGAAGCATTCCTGCAGCTGTTAATATTCCATTCTTTTGTATAACTTCAGTAGTTTTTCAGAATTTAATGCTTACCAGTGTAACTAAAGGTGTGTTATGTTAGGGGAGGTACCTGACTTTTCAGATACAATATTGGAAAGTCCTGACTTTCCTGAGGTTTTGATTCAATGAACTAGTAAAACGCTCCCTTTTAAATATGCATATAAACCTTGTAATCTTTAGTAGGATTGAGCAAGTTATTTTCTTTCCAAGAATGAATTGCAATGATATGAGAAGCACATGCAGATTTAATTTTGCTTTTAAGTGCTTTGTAGTTTGGAACAAATTTTCACAGTTGGTAAATTCACAAGTAACAAGTATAATTTAACAAGATAAACTAAGCTGATTTTGTAAAGGATGGATAGTAGAAGCAAAGAAGTCTTCTGGTGTAGGTTTTTCTGCCTGGCTCTAAGGGCCACACTCCTTTCAAAGGAATGAGCTCACCAGTGAAGTACCACAAGGTTTTATGGGTAGGATGTCCAACCTATTTATTCATGCATCACCTAAATAAGGTAGTAAATTGGTGACATAATTGCTGATAATTGTTGTTTAGGCCATGTTGTCTTAATACAGCAAAAAGGAGATTTATTTTTTTTTTTGGTAGAATTCTCTGAAGAACTGCAAAATCCTACAAGTCAGACAGGTGAAAAGACATAGTTAAGTAGAGAGTGATGTGTGCCTAGAGGCATGTTGGGTTACTTATGTAGTGATGGGCTATGAGCTGACCAGTCAGTAATGAAATGCAGGGCTTAAAATATGTAGTTCTATGAAAACTTAATGCTTGGCGTTCACTGGTGGTTAGAAGAGCACACTAAAAACTACTAGGAAAGGCACAGAGAACAGAATAGTCAATGTTAGCCTGTCATTTACACCCACAACATGATTGTATTTTTAATTTTATGCATAGTCTGTGTTTCCCTGTCTCCTTAGTATAAGCAAAGAAACAGAATAGCAAAGCTTTGTGGCTTCTGTAATTTCCAGCTGAGTGATGCCCCCGCTTCACTTCTGCCCTAATTCACATTCCTTTTGTGTTCTGTTTCTCATATTTCTCCTTCCCACAGTTGGCAGCATATAGCTGGGAGATGTGAAGCTGTCCGAGTGATGGGCAGGCAGTTTAATGCTTAAGGTGGAAGTCAATTAGGAATGTAGACATGAGATAGCTCAGATAGGAATGACAGGAGGGAGGAGAAAGTTACCTGTTTCATTTGTAATAAATTCTTGATGCCAGGTGTATTCATCCTTAGTGTTCTAAGGTTTAACTCCTGTGTCAAAGAAATAATTTGTCAAAGGAAGTAAAAATTCTGTAGGGTCACTCTAATACTGTCACTGCTAAATAATTAAGAGATAAAAAAAAAAGCTTCCGTGGCTCAGATTTTATTATGTCATAGTATTGCCCCTGAGTCTCAAGGTCTAGACTCAAATTTTGTTAGCAAGGCAAAGGTTATGCAAATATATTCCAAGTATTGGCAGGAGCAGGTCTGTCAAAGCAACAATTATGCACGATCTTGAGCAAGCTCTCACCATGAATAGAGCACTTTAGAGTGCTGGAGTTTGTGATGTGGAAAAGTGTTGTGCAAATGTGCTTTGTTAGCTAAAGGAAATGCCACAATAATTTCATTTATTCTTCGGTTCCGCGGGGAGGAAAAAGATGGTCTTTACATGCTGTATGTCTGTGTTCTGGTAACAGTCTTACAAAGTGTAAATCAAACTGTAATAGGAATCATTTTAAAACAATTCAACATGTGGGTTGTAGGTAGGAGTAACCTTTTGACAGTTTGCTGCGTGTAAGTTTTTAAATTATCAGCGTACATTCTTTTAACATCACGTTTTATATGCAGATAAAGATGTTAAGAAATTAACCTTTTATTCAGCTAACGAATTAATACCCTTGGAAGTTGTCCCCAGTCTGAAACCTTGAATATCATTTCAGATTCCTCTGAGACTGGGTGTTAACATGGGGGAAAAGCTGATGTGACCTGCTCATTCCCTGCACGTTGAAAAAATGTATGTGCAATGATTGTTGCTACAGAATTTAGTGTTTTCATATTCATGGGCTGAAAAATGTTTATATGCAGCTGTTATGTTTCTGACATAGATCTGTAATTTTCAACCAGCTGATGTATATCCAGAATTTCTTTCCACATTCTGCAGCATTTTGGCAACTGCATTAAACAGCTTTTTCTTCTAAGACCAGTGGCAACATTTCTTTTGAGTTCAACGAAGCACCGTTGTGTCTTTAATGAAAGTGTGGAATTTATATGTGGGTTGTTGGGGAATGGAGAGGAGATTTTTAAAAAGCTATCTTTTAAGGTGCTAGTATAGAAAGAATAAGGAAATAATGCCTAAGATTTATCAACTCTAAGGAAAGTTGCTTTACTACCTTTTGTTAGTGAAAAATAATCTCAGCACTTGAATAATGAGATGAACATTGACCCTTAAAAAGTGATTGTGCAAACTGTCCATTGAAGTGGTCTGGTGCAAAGACCATTGAAGAAACTTTCTTGCAGTAATTGTTAAAGAAATAGCAATTATTAGGAGAGTTGAAATAACAGGCAGATTCACTGATGTGTGGAATGTATACATCCCAGATCTGATGGGGCAGTGTGGTTTCATTGGCTGTGGAAATTACTGTGTGAAGTCTCTTCTTGCATGAGAGCTCTGCTGTAGACTGATTCCACTATGGCTGAAGGGAGGTAGAACCACGTGTGGTTCTGCTTGCAGAATGAAAACCATCCTGCAGTGGTGCAGTAAGATGTTCCTGCATCAGTGGAGACTATAAATCCTCCTATGATTCATGTCTTGTCTTTTTTTTCTTTTTTGTCCACTTATTCCTCACAGCTTTAATTTCTATGATCATGGGAAATGAGCATTTTTGTGGAGTGCATCTGGCAAGGCTTGCTGCCCCATTCACCATCTTGCCCAGCAAATTGTTCCCTGCTCTGTCATCTTTATTTGTGCTGTGCTGTGTTCCTCGGAGGCTGTGTGGGGACAGGAGAGGGAATGCAAACCAGAACAGAAAGAGGCAGAAGTGTAAGGAAAGCTGGTCAGCTTCAGTTAAAACCCATGTTAGTAAAGCTGAGGGTCGCAGTCAATGTGTGGTAGACCTGAGGTGTTCAGCTGTTCTTGTGTTGTGTCCCCTGAGCCTTGTCAAACTAGACTGTCCTATTGCTGTGGAGGCTGAACTACCAGAGACCTCAACCCAAAATCCCAGATGGGCCAGCGTAAAGTCAGAGAAGTATTTATGATTCTTCTGATGGATCCTTTGAGCTGTCAGGTCTCATGAATGAAAAGCAAATCATCCTAATGGCTTAGTTTTCTCAGCACATCTGAATGAGGACAGTATGTTACATATTTTACATACATTGTGTAATAAAGCTGGTATGCATAACGATCTTACATATTTTATAACAAAGGTTTGAACTCTGGCCAGCAGCAAATTGAATAAAATAATATAATTTGCTCTTATTACTCAGCAAAACTTTGTGTTACTTAGGAAACTTAAAAATACATTTTCTCAAATTGTGGTGAGGCATATAATTTTGATATTTGCCTCAATAATCACTAAACTTATTCTATTAGTCTTCCATTTGCCCAGAAAGAAATGATCTCCTTAGTCTGTAATTTAGCCAGGGAGGAACCTTGTTCATTAGGAACTTGAATTTTTGTATTTGTTTTTGATGGGTTGAACATACCTGCTATGAAAGATGTTTCATATTGTAAGATTTCTGATATGCTCTATGGAAGTAATCTTTGATATTCACATTTTTGATTAAATAATTATATCTTTTAGTTGGAACAATATTTATAGTACCCTCGATTTAGAACAGTATTTTTTACTGAAACTGTGTTTGTGTTAGTGGGCAGAATAGCAGGATTCACATTTTATATAAATTAAAAAAGAACATTAAAATAATGAGCAATCTGTTTTGAGCAATCCTGAGATTTCTTAGAGGTGTGCTTGGGAGGGTGTTAGAAACAGGTTTTGGTGCTTGGAGTCAATGAGACATGAGGAGCAAAAGGCAGTGTTGTTTTATGGAATCCATAATGGAGTAAGGAGGAGAGGAAGTTCTGCTGGAAGCTCCAGGAGAACAATTAAAGTAGAAATAACTAGTTGTGGAAGGGTTTGTGAGAGAGGGAAGATGGGCAGTTTGGCAGAGGAAAGAGAGGAAGGCAAGTAGTGTCACCTTCAGGATAGTAGCTCTGGCAGTGTAAGATGGTCAGTGTTCTACAGGTTAATGCAAAAATGTGTTGGGTTTTGTGTGTGTGTATCTTTTTTTGATGTCTTCAAGTTATATGCAAAGAAGTATTTTAACTTTTAGAATATATGCACCCCTTTTAAGTGTTCCCTGCTCTGAAGTGGGAGTACATCGAATCATAGAATCGTCAGGGTTGGACGGNCTTCTCGTCCACCAGTACCCCCAAGTCCTTTTCTTCAGGGCTGCTCTCAAGCCAGTCCCTGCCCAGCCTATATCAGTGCTTGGGATTGCCCTGACCCAGATGCAGGACCTTGCACTTGGTCTTGTTGAACTTCATGAGGTTGGCCTGGGCCCAGCTCTCCAGCCTGTCAAGGTCTCTCTGGATGGATCCCTTCCCTCCAGCGTGTCAGCCACATCACCCAGCTTGGTGTCATCAGCAAACTTGCTGGGGGTGCCTCAATGCCACTGTCCATGTACCTGGTGCAGAAAGTTTTACCAGTTCATAAATACTTGAAATGGCATTTCTGCGATCTTAAAAAGCAGAGCAAAATGATTATTATAGCCCTAAAATTTGAAAATATGAACTTACTTGGTCCTATGGAAATGTCTTTTCACATACACTTTTTTCCATTTTCAGGTATTTATTTAATGGGTGGCAGAGACTTGGTTTTGTAATTTGGTTGTACAAAACCCAGCTCAGACTGCACTTTTAGTTTTCACGTAGATAGATGAGCTTTTTCCAGAGCTGTAATATATTTTTATACAGCTAGGAATGTAATGACAAGGTTCATTTATAAGTTGCTAGATGTTTTTATTACTTTTTTTTTTTTCTCTGCAAACATGAAAACAATGCCTATTTTCCATTTCTCAGAGGTTATTTAAGTTTCTTCACAGAATATCCTGATACATTTTTTGAGGGGGTTGTTGCCCTGAGGCAGAATAACGCTCACAATTTCCAGGAAGGATGCTGAAAGTTCCAGGGATTTACCACTGGAGTACTTGTGGATTGCTCCTGGGCAGCAGCACAGCCCTGGGTGAAGCTGCAGCTCTTTGGCAGCTGCTGAGTGACCTCGGTGAAGTGAGGCAAAGACATCAAACCAGGCCTGTACCAATACCCTCATTAGAGCAGGTGCTAATTGGCCCCCCTGTTGGCAGTCTCCGTGGAGTTACTGACTCAAACACAGCACCAGATTGGTCTCCTCATTTGATGTGCATTGGCAACAGTTAGCTGGAAAACTATTTTTTCCAGTTCTCTCAAAGAAACCATTTATTGTAGTTGAGTAGAAGGTAGTTTTCACTGTTGACAAGGGATCATCACTTCCTGACTTTCTGTGTATTCATACATAGAATCTGTAAGGGGAGCAATGGTGAAAGATCAAGAGCAAGTATTGTTACATACACATAGAAAATGATGAAGCATCATGAAAGCATAATTGTACTTTTCTGTGAAATTACTTGAATGATTGATGTCACAGCAACCTTTGTGGCAATGAAGAGAAATCAGATAAGGGAAAAGATTTATTTTTTTTCCTCTGTTTTATTTTGTAGAAGGTATATTCATGCTTTACTTTTTTCCTGTGTACCTCTCTCTCAGCGGAGTAAAATAAAGAAGTATTTTTACAAAGCATTGCAGAATACAGAGGTTAACTGAGAGCAGAAGAGGCCAAAATACATTAAGAAACTTCAAACTTTTTCATTCTGCTCTTCCATGTAATTGAGAAGTGTGAATCCAATGCTGTACATCAGAATTACTATGCTGTGTGTCATAGTATAATGGAATAGATGTGTTATAGTAGTTATAATAGTGCTGTGTTGTGACCTGAACAAAGGGTCCTGAACCCAGTGCTCCATGTTATTTTCCAGCTGTAGCAAACAGTTCACGAGTTCTGCAGGCTCTTGAGGTTGTTGTGCAGGAAAATCTGTTAAGGGCCCCAACAAGACACGTAGCAAGTGTAATAACTTTTTAAATATATATAAATTGCTAGATTGTCCATGTTCCCAGTGTTCCTTTCAAACCTTGAAAACTATTTCTTGGAGAATGTAAAAATTAATAAAGAGGGAGTGAGCGTGTTGAATGTTTGGAGAAGTTAGAGGTTGCTTGCCTGTAGCAGTTGGGAATGTGTTAAAAATAACTGTGCTCTTACTGCGTGCACTCACGTGTCAAATGAGAGCTGAACATGTGACAGGTAGTGTCTGCTTTGGCATCATCTCTGAAATGCTCTGAGCTTTCTCCTTAGGTATCTGCTAGTCGTTCACTGTTAGACCCTGCAGAGCTTACCTCTCCGTTTATAAGAGAGGGGCTAAAAGCTTTGTCTAGTTCTACATTTCTAAAATATTCGGAGTATGTCGAGTGCTGTTCAAGTTAAGTATTTTCTCTTAAGCAAGACAATTGGATTTGGTTAGATTGTAACCTTCACAGATGACCTAAAATTATTAAAATGCTCTTTGTGACCCTTTGTAGCCTTAACAGCTTTTGATGGTAACCCCAAGACCCACCTAAAAACGTCTGTTCAGTGTTGGTCTGTGATGTTTTGATACACTTTCTCTTCTCAGGCTTTTTTGAACTCTTAAGCTTGGCTACTTTTATTTGGTATTTAGGCATGTTCCCTGATCTCCCTTTCCTGCTTTTTCCACTAAGCACTGTTTTTATGATATGTTAGGACAGAGAAGGTAATGGACAAATTTTCCCACTAGGTAAGTATGGTCAAGGAACATAAATTGTCTAATGCCCTAAGAAAACATTGAAACACTGAAAAAGAAAGTGAAAAGAATTTCTACGTACCTGGGGAGAGCAGAAGGCATGTGACTGTAGGAAATAAACATTTTTAGCATAGGTTACACAGTTTTTTATTATTTAAGGTTATTCTGGAAACAGGATTTGTATAAGATGTAAACAAATATCTGAAGGCAGAAGGAATTGAGACTAAGCATTTTTTTAGAAAATAATTTATGTAATAGGCAGTTATTATTTGAAGATAGACATAAAGAATAGTAGAGAAGGGAAGAGTTTTATTATGTTCTAATAAATGCTTCTGAATGCTTGGTAAAGTTTTTGGGTTTTTTTATTTAAAATGTTGTCATGCTCATAATCTAATATATTAGTCCTTGTCATAACCATCATCATTGTCACTATCCTGTCAAAAAAACAGCTGATATTTGTATTTCCTTTCATAAGGTAATAAATAAATCTTTCATAGCTGTGTACTTGATAAATTGAAATGTAGGAGATACCCAGGATGCTTAAATCTATTTCTTCTAGTTCACAAGGAAACAGTATTTCAGAGAACTGTCCTGAGTGTTTTAATATAGTCATTAGAATCTCATGAAAAACACCTGTTTTGAGTGAAGATTTGTATTCACCAAGATGCCTATATCCACTATTGATACATGAAATCCAGTGTATAACAAATAGCTTATATACAGAAGCTATGATTTCATATGGCAGTGTAATTCTTTCAATGTTTTTTTATTTGCAAACTCCAAGAGATTTTCAGCTGAAGCATTTCTCTACCAAAGAGTAAATTTCAACTGACTTGAAGGGTACTTCTTTTTTAATTACCTTTTCCTAATCACAAAGGGTGGGCAGATCACACGTCAAAGGCAGAGTCCCAAACATCATACACATACTTGGGACTTGTTTAAAGAAATGTAATCAAATCTCTATAAATATAGTTCAGAGTAATTTTTCATATTGGTTGGCAGCAGAGTGTGGCACTAGCTCCTAGCTGCTATGAGCTGGATTACTGTCTGCTGGGGGACCTACACAATGGAAATAAATGAGATCTGGAAAAAATTATAATTTGCCATCTCCCACATATGGAATTTTAAAGTTCGTTCATTTGTACAAGTTGTAAAGTTAGAAATGCTGCCCAGCTGGAGAAAGTGGTACAGATTTTCAGGAAAATTCCTCTCATTATATTGAGGGGAAATACAATCTCAAAGCTATTAACTGCATTGCTTAAATTGGTTTCAACATGTTAAGTGAATCGTTGTGCTTTTCAGGAACTGTCAGTTCTTATTAAGCTGGATGGTTGTGTTTAATTATGTGCTGGACAGTACCCAATTCAAACATGTGTATGTGTGTGATCACGATATCCCTCATGAAATCTGCTCGTTCAAGGTATTTCCCGGGTTTTGTGCTGCGTTAAATAGGTGGATTCATTCAGCTGTAATGAGGATACCATTGTGTAGCTAAATGTTCTTCCATATGGTTGCACTCATAACTTCTTCCTTTTAGCAGAGCTTTTTCTCCTTTGCTGTTGTTAATCTTGGTAGCATTTTCTCACTCCAAATGGATGAGTGCAAATAAAGTTCTGATTCCCCGTTCATACACCATTTTAAAACTGTAGCCACTGGAGTTGACTAAATTGTGTCATGGTGGCAATGTCTTGATGTCTAATCCTTTCAGGTCAGTTTAACATAAGATGATATTTTGAAAAATTTTCTTTTCAAAATTGCTATAATGCTGTAGTGTCAGAAAATATATGGGTAGCTGGAACAGTTACAGGAGTTGCACTCTCCATCCATTCACAGCTTGGGCAGAATTATCTAAGTTAACCTAGTAGACCTTTTAATGGTTTGAATGCTAATGAGTGGGGCTGAAGGGCAGTTATCCAAACTTTAATCAAAACTCAGATGTGTAGGCAGAAATACATTGTATGGGGCATAAAAATATTGCAGGTACTACTTAAAAAAAAAAAGCATCAAAAAAGCATCAACTTGTTAGTTAATTCTTTTAAATCTGTGAATTTCATTGAGATGTAGAGATAGATAAAATAAATTATTTAATTGTAAGTCACCTTCTATATAAGCAAGAATCAAAAGTCCAGGTTAGACACCCGAGGCAGCATTGGGCACCTGAGGTGCTTCATCTCCTCCCTTGCCGTGCCACTTTCCTGGTATGAGAATATTAAGCAAGAAGCATATTAAATCTAAGAAGGAAAAATGCTGAGCACAAGCAAGCATGTAAAACTCTGCTCTCCCTAGTGACTGGGCACCTGAATTGAAACTGCACTGAAGTGTTTTATCTACTTACGGTCCAGTGCACCTCATTTGCCCAATTAAGTTTGAAACAGCAAATACCACTACAAAGAAAGGTGTTTGCCCCACGGCAGCACCCAGGTTTTTTCCCTGGCAGGTAAGTGTTAACCACAAGGCTCTGCAGTTGTGTTCCATCTTGTATGATTCTTCTCTAGGGCCAAGAATGTTTGTTCTTTTCCACACTTTGGCCTCACTTGCCAAGGGCTCAGCACACCAGGTACCTTGGTGGTTGGGGCATTCCTGCTCAATGTGAAAGGCTTGAGTTCCTGTGTGATGGAAAAAATGGCATTTTAGTCAGGTTTCCATTTCTTTGGCATCAAGCAGGAAGGAAGTAAAGAGTTAAAGAAGCTTAAGTAGCTGCTGATGGGTGGGTTGGACCAGTTTTCAATGTTGATATATGAAAAGTACTTAAACTATCACTTTGGGAATAGCTGTATTGCTTCTGAGACAAGTGAGCGCTACTATCTAATTCCTGCTATACAAGGGGAAGACACTGCACTGCTCTAATTAAAATTGAAGCTATTTATTTATTATTTTCTTACAGGAAACAGATTCAGCCTCTTCTAGGACAGTTTAGCCAGTCAGAGGCTTTGTTAATCTCTTCTGGAGTTGAGCCAGGGACTCTAGATGGAGTTCTCCTGGATGCTGGCTGCTCTTCTATGCAATTTGATACACCCGAAAGAGGTTTTTCCCTGCAGAAGGACGGACCTTTGGACATGAGGATGGATAGTGACAGGTACCTATTAATAAAATATTTCTCATTGAAAAGCAAAAGCTGTGTGCTCAGCAACCCCCATGCATTTCATTTCCCTGTAAGTGGAAGAATTCTCATCGCCAAACCACATCTAATTTTGCACTGTTATGCTGTCTTCTGCCACAAAGCTTTTTTTCAGTCTCAGTACTTAGAACTCTGGTTATTGTCTTTTCCTTCTTTGAAATAAGAAAGTCCCAGTGCTAAGTAATTAAACCAGTAACGTTTTTGTTAGCTATACCATGAGAATTTTACATGTTTGGAGTGTATGGTGTACAGTCACAGGAACATCTCACTTTCAGAGACCTGCCTTGTCATAACTGCTGTTATGTCTGCAGTTTCTCAGACTACTTGATCTGCAGGCTCCCACCCTTTAATGCCATCCCTTTCCTTTCCTGCCACACTTACTATTTGTGGAATCTTCACTTGAGCACGTTCAGTTGCTCCCTCAGGAGAGGAGCAACCTCCCTCTTTTCTGCAATGGCCATCTGACCCAGTTACTTCTCTCTAGAAGGAGCGTAGTATAAAACAAATAAAATCCCATCCATGATATCTGCCACTTGAAATCAGATAGCAACATGGCTTTTAACACATTAGTATAATGTTGCCTTCCGTGCCTGTCTGTATATTGTGAGCTTTCCTTAGCAATATTATCAGTTTCCTTTCACGTTGTGTAGGAGGCACATGAGTCTTACTTGTCAAATTAACAATTCCTAAATAAATCACCTCTATTTAAATTGTTAGAACTGGTGTTCAGTATATTCAAGAGCATGAGAATCAATTGTGGAATGATAATTTTTACTTATGTAGCCCTTCTCATTCAAACTGAAGTATTTCTGTAGCATAGTGCCTTACATGAACAGCCAAAGATCTGTGTTGTATAGATGATGACAGGAATTGTGTAATACGTTACTGGGAGGGTGAACATTTTTGGTTTGTTTTAATGAACCTGTAATCTTAAGAAATGTCATTTGATCTTTCATTGCTCACATAGAGCTGATGGAAAGCAAATTCCATGATAATTGCTTTTTCCAGTTTTGTGTGAAAAACTCCTGTAATCCTGCTGGGATTCAGCCCTCAGATTTCAAGCATCTGAACTCCAGGCTTATATTTGCATCACGAGAATACATACATGGAGCAGGAGCATGAGAACAAAGGAGATACCTGTGGCATAACAAAAGCCTTACACTACGGTTGTTGCTATGATACTACTTGCCTCTGATTTCTAAGTTTTGTTATCTTTTGTAAGATACTGCAGGAGAGTAATAAATGCACATTCATGTCTTTGCAGAAGAGAATTTAAGCGACGTGTTTTCTCTGATTAGTAAACCCATATATGATGTTCATAAAATACCTTGAACTATTTCAATGGCAAAGTGACAGAGATTTAAAAAAAAATAAATATGGCTTATACTGTTTATATTGTAATAATTCCTGTCATTTGTCATATTAGGTCATTTCTATTCTCTCAGAACAGCGTTTGGATATAAATCCTTTCACCTTTTAGTGAAAAGTGAAGTTGAATTCTTTTCAATAGCAATTATTTCCATAGCAGGAGATGTGAAAGAAAAGATCCTTGAAATCAATTCTGACTGGAGAACAACATGTAATGCAAGGTGACTAGAATGAACCCGTAAGGGGCAACTTTATATTCTAAAGTTGGGTAAATAGAGAGTCACGCAGCATTTCCACTTTAACATGACACTGAAATGTGTTTATTCTGGTCAACTCGTTAAGCGTAGTTTTATGGTAATCCTGGAAGTTTCAGCTGTTGTAATCCATGTTCAGGAACAAACTCCATTTAAAGTACCAAGAAGAAGGATTTACAAGGTGCAAGCTGCATCTGTCTTCATGGGGTTGCTGTCTCTTGCTTGAAAACCTCAAAGGCACTTGTATGCGGTGTGTGTGTTTGACTTTATGTCTCAATGCTACGAAGCTTCACCCCTTGTCAATGGCAGCTGACGTCAGTGAACTAATTGGCTGCTGTTGTGCGTAGGTGCCCTGCCAAGCCCACCGCTGCTGATGTGGTGAACGCCTTAGATCAACAGGCGCTTGCGTCCATCCTGAGGACGTACGGGGAGGAGCGGCACGCCAGGAGAATCGCCGCAGCCATCGTCCAGGCACGCAGCATATACCCCATCACCAGAACTCAGCAGCTTGCAAGCGTTGTGGCAGGTACCCTCATTAATTCTTCACGGTGGCTGAGGAGAAAAAATATTAATCCCCAAAGTCCCAGAGGGATCTATTTGTACTTGAAATCGTACAGGATCTAATCCTGCCTATTCTGCTCTGATGTCAGCTCTATTTTTTTTCTTAAGCTCCCGCTTTTTCTATTGTAGGTTGACGATTAGTTTAATAATAGATTTTACATGAAGTGATTTATCATTTTGCCAACCAAGTTGAAACACAGCACGACAGCAGCCCAGGGAATTCTTTTTCCCAGCTATTGATAAGCCTTCAAGTGTCAGATACGTCATACACCTCTCTTAGCTTTGAATTTCTACACTTTAATATTTTGAGGGGAAGTACCCTGGCAGTTTCCACTTATGAAGGAAATCAGATCATTTCTGTCTGCTTAAAGAACCAGGAAGCAAAAAGTAAAGCAATACATTGCTTGCTTCACGTTGTGAATGCCAACTAGATCAGCCTGCAGCAACTCTTGAAACACTTCATCTTACCTGCTCTTCACTGTAAACAACTTGAACAAAATGTAGTTAGGCAGGAACTATGCTCACATCAAGTACCATCATGTTTGTATCCTCAAGTGAAAATTTAGAAGAAAAAGATTTTAGCCACAAATCCCGTTCATTAATATTATGATATGTAATGTCGGGATATTACATGAGATGAAAATTAATGGATCTTGTCACTAATAAATCTGAACTGTTGGCTCCTTTGTATAGAGACCTTTAAAATGCCTATCCAGATTTAACATTTGAATAGTGTTAAATGTTAAGTCAATATCCTGAAGATTTTTTAAAAATTCAATACTCATTAAAATTCATTAATATTATATTCGTGGATACAATATTCATTTAAAAATGTGTTACATAAACTGGGAGTTTAAGGGACTTAAAAGACTGACAAACAAGTTAAAGGTTTGGGTCTGTATAAATCAGGATATTTGAGCAAATGTCCAACCAACCGAGGCCCAAAGTTTAGCTGCTATGACTGAAGGACCTGAAGACACTGCTTGCTGTTGTAAGCCCCTCCTGTGAATACAGTGAATGTGAGGAGCAGTTAATCTTAAAAAAACAGATGTAAAACCTGGAGAGTTATATTTTTAGTAGTCATCAATATCGCAAACTAATAATTTAGGGGTTTTGTCACATGTGCTTCTTAAAACACTTGATTAAAACTGCACCGTTCTTGAGATTAAAGGAGCCATATAGCTGTGCTGAAGATGTCATGTCTTACAGGCTGTAAACAAGCAACTCAGCAATTTCTGAAATCATTTTGTGCACTAACTTAAACTAAGAGAATAAAAACTCTGGTCCATGAAAGAGAGTGGTTGAAGGTCCCTTCATGACCTCAGGGATTTGGTTTAGTGGTGGACTTGGCAGTGTTAGGTTAACAGTTGGACTCAATGGTCTTAAAGGTCTTTTCCAACCTAAGTGATTCTGCCATTGAGTCATCACTTAATGTTTACTCTCTGTGACAATGAGAAGGATTTTTTTGTTCTCACTTTAAACTCTCTGCTGTATTTGAAGAGCAGCTTGATACATAAAGCAGGTATGCACCAATAGTATACCTGCCAAAGACAATCCAGCCCATACCTGCCAAAGACAGTAAATATGTATGTTTTGTGTGCTTTTTGTGAGGTATGCAAGTAGTTAAAGCAATTTTACAACTGTTACACTGATGACTGTTTGCATAGAACTTCTGACAACTTGAATTTTATTTCTCCAGTAAAGGAGCACAGTGGTGGATCCTACTAGTTTTTGAATGGATTATACCTTAACATTTTTGGTAGCTATAATATACTTTAATTTATCATTTGTCATCAATATATATTCTCATGCAAAGTAATATCCATTAAGTTATTGAGATAAGCCAGAGCTAAAGTGCCATATGCCACATGTACAGGATCCTCTTGGTGGCAGAACAGAAAAAAACCCCCTTGACTAATTCAGGACTTTACCAGAGTAAAATGACCCATTAGTTAAATACAAAGTCCTTTTAAAAAAATAAAATAATTAGAATAATCAAATCGTGTGGTTTAGATTTTGCTCTGTGCAAGCATGATTGTCTCTCCAGAACAGGATCAATTTTTTTGCCTAGTAGAGGAGCCAGAAAACAAGCAAAAAAATCTAGCCAATGAGGCTGAGTATTCATATCTCGTTCTCTGCTGGTGTCAGTATCTGAGAATTCATGTTATAGCCCTTATTTCTTTCATATATTATAGATTACTATGGCTTCCCATTTTCTAGACCTCCAAATTTGTGTTTTAAGATCCAGCTGATAACCAGAATCCTAGTGAATCTAGATTTGGACTAGCCTAGAACTGGAAAATTTCATTTCTCTGTATAGAATGCTAGACTTCTGGGTTTTGTTCTACCACCCCCTGAAAGGCTAGAGCTTGTATTGCTGTTGCTAATTGATTAGGAGGTGAGTGAAGGATGTAATTAAAAAACAAACAAACCAGCTCCACAATAGGTACAGAACAATCAGACCTTTTTGAAGTTTGTGTTGACAAGAGTTATTATTTTAAGGTAAAGCTGGAAAAAGAAATCAATACATTTGTATGTCAAGATTGCCAACAAGAGCTTTGGGCTAGCTCAGGTATCCCAGTGATTTCTTCATCTCCTTTGTTTCAATTCAAGAAAATAATTCCTTTTATTTCTTGACAAAGAGCCTGAAAGTTCTCTCTCTATATACTGTGCCAGTGAACGAGGTCCTACCAAAAAAAACCCTAAAAAAATTTTGGCTTTCTTTTGTTTTTTCCAAATGTTGTCCAAAAAAGTTTCTAATCCATTTAAATGAGATGTGTGAGCTGTGGAGTCAGCCCTTTACATGGGGAAAAAGGAGGAGTTTTCTGTTCAGTCAGGTGAGCATCATCTCCTTGTGCAGCACAATGGGACTCCACTCACTGCTTATCATTTTCACACAGCTTAGCTGCAATAGGGAACGCTCAGTAAATACTAAAGACCAGGAGTTCTCAGCTAGAGGTCTGTGACTAGATGTGTGGAAGTCCATGAAGAAGCACCTTCCTGATGGCTTTTGCTCTAACTCATTGAGTTGTTTGGAATCAATAGGTTTAACTTAATGTGCAGGAAAATGGTTAAAAATAATGACATTTTCCCAGTGTAATGTTAATAAGCTTTTTCTGTACAACTGAGGATCTATTTTTGTTTCTTTTCAGTGGGTAATGTACTACACCTTGTTATCTATTTGGTTTTGTTCACAATTTAACTTTTCTCAGTGTTATTTAGGTACATAATCTATTAGCAGCTCATTTTGAGATCGTGTAATCATTTGGAGTTAACTGGAAAGGAACTGATGGCGAGCTATTAAAGAAATCTGGGAAGTTTATAAAACTTTAATGAGGAAAGCCAGTCTTGTTCAGATTGGTTCACATTTATAGACTTTAATTATCAGTTTGGAATTTGTAATATTGCCTGAATTTCAGATGGGTGAGAATTAACAGTGTACTGAGGGAGCCTAGACAAAAGGACATTAGTTGCGTCACAGAAACTTATTAAATGCAATGCTAATTCAACAGACGGATTCCTGCAAACAGGTGCAAGAGCTGAATTAATTTTTAAACTCTCCCACTCTCATACACTCTGGGGACTTTAATAGTTCACATTGACAGGCACAGCACGATGCTAATTTCATTGACAAGCTTTAAAATTTCAATACATTTCAACATGTGAGTCTGTTGGAATTTATTTTTTTTTTGAAAGTGTAAGTAGCATCAGGGCATCCCAAACTAAAAATGATAATTTCTCACACTGGGATTTCAAACTAGTCATCTAGCCAGAAGCGTGGTGTTTTTATGAATGAAATTCATTTTACAAGCTTCCCATACAGATTTTTTTAATATATTTTTGTACATTGTACAGCCTGTTACCAGGAAGGATTTTCTTTTAGTGTTGTGGTAATTGGAGGGGGCTGGGTGAGAGATTCTGTGTCTCAGCAGAAAGCACAAATAGAATTTTATTTAACTATGGCAGAGGACTAAGAATGGGGTAGGAAAAGTTTTCATACCTAGAACATAGATTATTATCTACTGCCTTTACTAAAAAGGTGAAGGGCAGTGTGACAGAAATCACTATCACCAATGACATTTATTAGTTAGTCCCAGTCTCTGAAGACAAACCGGTCAGGCTTTCATCTTGGAAATAGTTTGATTTTGGTTTTAGTTTGGGGGGTTTTGATCACATCAAGCTGCAAAGTGGCTGCATTTCTTTGCTCGTTCCCTGAACATTAGTGTTCTGTACTGTTATGTGTGACCAGCAGTGCTCTTTGTGCATGTGCAGCTGAGCCATGTAGGGTTGCATTATCCTTACAGAATATAGCTGGATTTTAATATTTTCTTTAGTGTGTGATAAATTAGTTCACAGTACTAAATTCATATCACAGTTAATCATCATAGAAGATTATTGTAGGAAGACACTGCAGTCAACAACTGTCGCAGGGCAAAGGGGAGAACCTTCCAAAGACCTGTTGGTGTCTAGTCACGCTGGTAGCCTGAGCATCTCATTTCTGTATCTATTCAGTATTGCAATTACAAAACAGCAGTGTTCATGATCAGACTAACAACAATCTGGCCAGGTGTCAGCATGTCACTTCTGTTTAGATTTTTACAGAACCAATTTTGAAGTAGATCTTTATATCATCCTTGTTTTTTCAGATAAGTAAAAGATATTTTGATGTCATAGGAGATAAAACTTCCAGTATTTTGCTAAAATTCTAGTGAGATTGACTGTGGAAATTTAAACAAAGGATCTCATTCTAGGCTTCTGTTTTTATGGTTAGGTCTCAGTCAAGAAGCACGGTCAGTTTTGTACCTAAATTACATGCTGTGCTCTTGAGGGTTGGCTTCATTTTTATCTGTGATGCTTTTGGAAGCTGAAATACTCTTAGAATATCAGAAGTGGATCATCCCCAGAAAACCAGCAGTATTTTTAGAAAATACTTAGACTGCTAAAATATGATAGTTAAAAATTCTGGATCTGCTTTGAGTGGTGAACAACAGCTCTGGGAGTAACGGCCCAAAATTGAAAGTATAAAACTGATGCTCTTCAAGTCAGAGCTGTGAAGTGTTCAGTAGGGGCTAAGAACAATAGGGATAGAACTGAGGAAAATGCCCCCTGTTTTCTGCCCCACTAGCTTGTTAGTAGCTGGTGTCTTGTAAGGAAACAGTGCTTTTTCATTCCAGTTACAGCTGTTGTCCTAGGGTGAACATGGCAGGAGTGGGCTTGGGTTTGGAAGGTGGGAGGCTTAGAACAAGAGACAGTTTTGTTGTGTGAGGTCTCTTACAAAACCAGTATTTTCTTATTCAAGAGACCATGGCTTCTGTAATGGAAGTCAAAAGATGCCCATGTACCCTATGCTTCAACTTCAAATTCTATTGAAGAAAAATGCTGCTGTGGCTGAAACCTGAGACAGGTCTCATTGAAAATACGAAGCTGAGTACATTGAGTCAGGTAGTGTGTGCTGTGAGAATGTGCACATCCTATGGTGCTTTGGGTACGTTACAGGCTGATTTTAAACCCTGCTATGTCATTTAATAACTGTTCAGGAGTTCTGAGTGTACTGCTGATGTTCATAGCTGTTAGTTAACCATTTCCAGAAAACTGATCAGTTTGCTCAGCACAGAATTCCTTCATGTTACACATGAAGAGACAGATTTCTTCATGCACAAATGATGGTCAGTGGCTGTTTTCAGGATTCCATTTTCCAAAGAATCTATTTTTAGTTACATAAAGAAATATGGCCACATATACTATGCCAGGCAGTACAAGCTTGGTGTCAGCTGGTTTCGTGGGACATCTTACCCTCTGCGCTTTTGAGTTCTCCTTTTAGTTCAGCTCTTTCATTAAAACAGGCTTTGGGATGCCTACAGCGAGGGTTTATATGGGTTTTTTACAGCTTACAGAAAGTATAGAACGTGGTGCTCTCAGAGACAGAAATGGTGCTAACTTGCTAGGGCAACTCTAGAGTTTAAGTGGAGGAGCCAGCCTGACCCAGGTTAAATCTATTTACTCCGTTTTGTGAGATGGTTTAAAGACATAAATTCCTGTGCAGTAGTTTGTGTTGGGAGAAGTTGATCCTGTTGTCACTTTGTGTCTCAAAGGATTCAGACTATAGGAATAGGAAATGGCCACAACTCTGATACATTTCTTCAGTTAATTTAGCAAGTCTTAGCATTAATCAGAGGTGGCAGGGAATGTAGTTGGGAAAATGGAGTGTGCAGAAACACGTCTTGGGTACACTGCACACATGATGATAATTTTGTTAAAAATAATTGATTTTTTTAAAAATCCTGTTATTGGCCTCTCCCTTTGCTGAAAACTGATGCTCACTTCTGTGTGTGATGCCCAACACACACGTTTTCTGACATAAGTAAAATCTTAACTTTGCAACTCTCAGGAATTCCACTAATAAATTATTTTGTGCCAACCTGCTGGATTATGATTTATCTATTAATTTTTTTTTCAATCTTTTGTGTAAATGTGAATTTAGTCCACTTGAGCTACTATGTTCCTTTCTTTTACTCCCCTACATAGAATATCAATTACTTGCTTATGAACTGCATTTACTTCAAACCCATTTTATTATGTTGTATTTTAGCACTGGCATGGAATTAAGGCATTTAAATATGTACATACCTACTGTATTGCCTTACCTCTAATGGGCCCTCTTGTTTGGAAAAATAATTCTTTCCAGTTATGCACTAGCATTATTCATTCAATTTATCTTTACCAGACTCCTCTGCTCACTTTCATAATAGATTGTAAGTTTACTTGGGTTTCACAGATCTTCTAAGACTCTTGCACTTTAGTCCCTTTGATCTATTAAATCTGGCTTATTTTTTTGCCCTATACTCATAATGAAGATTCAAGGCTAAAGTACATAAAATAATGATATATTAAAGTTTCTATCAAAATCTGTTTCCACATAGACTCGTATAACCCGTAAGAATTTGGGAGAAAGAAAGACGGGGTTTTGTTGATCTAGCAAAAAATATTTCATCTGGTGATTTTTCATTCAGCAAACTCATACCTTGACACATTCTGCAGCAGAGGTGTGTGAAAAAGCAGCACTATCACCTGCATTTTCTAAATTTCCCAAGGTATTTTTGTGACTGCTTGAAGAAACAGAAGTATAGTGGTCGACAATATTTATCCCCAAACAAGAATGCCTCTTAAGCTTGAAGTAATTCATTGAAAGATACTGATCACTAGGTAGACATTGTCTTCATATTATCTCTGCCTGTGAAGGAATGTGTCATTATCTAAAGGCAACAATTGTGTCCATCATATATTAAATTTTTTTGCCTTAAAAGCATACAACAAACCACCACAAATACTGAACTGACGTTGACAACACTGAGCTGTGAAGTGAGACTTATCCTAGCCCATCTTCAATTTTGTTAGCTTGATTTCAGCCATCATTTTGTATTCACTTTGTGAAGCATTTGGAGAAGGGATTTCTATGAAATTCTAGGAAAAAAAACTCAACAACCTCAAGCCAGCTCAGTTTACTAAGGTTTACTTCCAGAAACGTGAGGTCAAAGCCGAAAATAAAGATAGATATTATAAAGAAGCAAGCTCCCCACTCAAGGTTCAGGTGTAAGTATGCTTTCCTTGGAAGCCATCGTGCGTGAGTGGAATCATGTCAGGAGAGCAATGCAGAAATAATATATATTAACATATACCTTTTTTAATTGATGACAGGTGCTTTTCCAGCATCAGCACTGTATGCACGGAAAGACTTGCTTCAGAGACCTGCCCATGTTGCCACCAAAACTTTTCAAGGCCTGCGGATATTTGTAAATGATGAGCTCCATGAACTCCTCATAGGGCTGAAGACAGCGGAGAAGTTTCTAAGACCTGGAGGTCGCCTTGTAGCCCTCTCCTTTCATTCCCTGGAAGATCGTATTATCAAACGTTTTCTTCATGGCATAGACATGACAGAAAAGTACAACCTTGGCTCAAGGCAGAAGATAAGACAGGCTCGGAGAAATGGCTCCAAAACAGAAGATACAGAAGAATTTCCCCATGGAAAGCCCAACCCAAAGTGGATTTTTATACAGAAAAAAGTTCTCACACCCCAGGTCAAGGATATTGAAACAAACCCAAGAGGAAGGTCGGCCAAGTTAAGAGCTGCTATTAAACTCTAAAACAAAATATATGATTATAGAATTGTAGAATTTCATTAAATTTTTGTTTTCCAGAAGGTTAACTGGACAGATGGTATCAAACTGAAAAAAATAAAATGGAAGCTGTTAGTAAACATTTCTTTCTTACCTTTGTGCCTCTTTAATGACGGTGTAGTGTAGAGCATCAAAAGGTAAAATAGATGTAGATAAGTGGGTGTCACTCATACAAAAAAGACATCTTTTTAAAAAGAACATCAAAACCAAATTTCATAAAAGTTACAGGTTTTATGTTTTTGCAGTAATTGCTTTAGATCAAATTAAAACCCCTGACATTAACAGTCTAAATTCAGTAGCTGATTGAGACAGACCCATTTTTATGGGGGTGGATTTCACACATCTAAGTCAGATGCTGGTTTATTCTAGAGTAAGTTTAAACTACCTGAGAATTCATGGTACATAATTCTCTGTATCTAAATTGACTTGTTGCATGAAAGCAATGGGACAAGAGCTAATTCTTAAAAAAGTTCTTATCAGTATTCCAGGAATTTGTAGATGGGCTCCTGCCTTTTTTAAAATAAGAAAATATTTACTTCTGAGTGATCCCCTGCTTATTTAATGTTTATGGATTCTAAATAATAAATGTATCTTGGTGGAAAAAGACCATAGAATCATAGAATGGTTTGGGCTGGAAGGGACCTCAAAGATCACCTAGTTCCAACTCCCCAGCCATGGGCAGGGACACCTCCCACTAGAGCAGGTTTCTCAAGTCCCCATCCACCCTGGTCTTGAACACCTCCAGGGATGGAGCATCCACAGCCCCCCTGGGCAACCTGTACCAGTGTCTCACCACCCTCAGGGTAAAGAATTTCATTCTAATTTCCAATCTAAGTCTACCCTCTTCCAGTTTGAACCCATTACCCCTTTCCTTGTCACTACAGGCCTTTGTGAAAAGTCCCTCCCCAGCCTTCTTGTAGGGCCCCTTCAGATACTGGAAGGCTGCAATAAGGTCTCCCCTGAGCCTTCTCTTCTCCAGGCTGAACAAACTCAATTCTCTCAGCCTGTCTTCATAGGAGAGGTGTTAGAGCCCTCTAATCATCTTTGTAGTCATTCTCTGGACCTTCTCCAACAGGTCCGTGTCCCTCTTGTGCTGGGGGCTCCAGAGCTGAACGCAACATGTGGGGTCTCACAAGAGTGGAGTAGAGGGGCAGAACCCCCTCCTTCGACCTACTGGCCACACTTCTGATGCAGCCCAGGACATGGTTGGGGCTTTCTGGGCTGCACTGGCCCATTGCTGGCTCACGTCTAGCTTTTCATCAACCGACACCCCCAAGTCTTTCTTGTCAGGGCTGCTCTCAATCCACTCCTTGGCCAACCTGGTTTTGTGCCTGGGATTGCCCCAACCCAGGTACAGAACCTTGCACTTGATCTTGTTGAACTTCATGAGGTTGGCCTGGGCTCATCTCTCCAGCCTGTCCAGTTCCTCCTGGATGGATCCCTTCCCTCCAGCATGTTGACCATACCACACAGCTTGGTGTCCTCCACCAACTTGCTGGGGGTGTGCTCAGTCCCACTGTGCATGTCACTGACAAAGATGTTAAACAGGCCTGGCCCCAGGGGGGCACACTTAAGCTGAGATGCTTTCAGAGACCTCTGTTTGTACTTGGACATTACAAGGAAGCAGTCATGTTTGTACTTAATCATTTGACTTGCATCCTGTGACCCTAACTTCTGTGCATAGACCCAGTACAGCTTTTAGATGTTGATGGAATTAACCCATCAAAAAAGGGGTATTTTGTGTCTTAC
>VYZX01019865.1:58966-100477 GCA_013401335.1 Brachypteracias leptosomus | reverse complement strand
TCTTCTCCAGGCTGAACAAACTCAATTCTCTCAGCCTGTCTTCATAGGAGAGGTGTTAGAGCCCTCTAATCATCTTTGTAGTCATTCTCTGGACCTTCTCCAACAGGTCCGTGTCCCTCTTGTGCTGGGGGCTCCAGAGCTGAACGCAACATGTGGGGTCTCACAAGAGTGGAGTAGAGGGGCAGAACCCCCTCCTTCGACCTACTGGCCACACTTCTGATGCAGCCCAGGACATGGTTGGGGCTTTCTGGGCTGCACTGGCCCATTGCTGGCTGACGTCTAGCTTTTCATCAACCGACACCCCCAAGTCTTTCTTGTCAGGGCTGCTCTCAATCCACTCCTGGCCAACCTGGTTTTATGCCTGGGATTGCCCCAACCCAGGTACAGAACCTTGCACTTGATCTTGTTGAACTTCATGAGGTTGGCCTGGGCTCACCTCTCCAGCCTGTCCAGTTCCTCCTGGATGGATCCCTTCCCTCCAGCATGTTGACCATGCCACACAGCTTGGTGTCCTCCACCAACTTGCTGGGGGTGTGCTCAGTCCCACTGTGCATGTCACTGACAAAGATGTTAAACAGGCCTGGCCCCAGGGGGGCACACTTAAGCTGAGATGCTTTCAGAGACCTCTGTTTGTACTTGGACATTACAAGGAAGCAGTCATGTTTGTACTTAATCATTTGACTTGCATCCTGTGACCCTAACTTCTGTGCATAGACCCAGTACAGCTTTTAGATGTTGATGGAATTAACCCATCAAAAAAGGGGTATTTTGTGTCTTACAAAGTATTCTCCTTTGATCATTTATCAACAGATGCTACTTAGGTAAGTATTGAATTATTTTATAAAAGGCCACCACAACAGCAGTTTCCTATTTGGAGGTTATACTAGATAGTAGAACATGTAACATAGTTTATTTTTCAGTAAGTTAATAGGAATTGGGTTTAGCTTCAGGTTATATTTTATCTTAAAAGACCATTGTTTTGCTGTCTTTGTATGTTAAAAATGATCAGAAAATAGTGTAAGTTTCAGCTTCTTTCACCTCTGACTCATTTCTTCAGGACAAAAAGTCCTTATTTGGATAATCAAATCAGTAGCAGGATTTCATTTGTGATGAGCATGAAACTTGGCTGGTAGAATAAAAAAAATGCAATTTCTGGCTCTGAGCTAAATGATTACTACACCAGCTTCTGAAAGAACTGACTGGATCATTCTGGACTTGATTTTCATCAGGCATCCTCTTTATGTAGATGTAAATGATTACTTCACAGGAGATTTTTGGGTCATACTGACACAAACATGTTGAAATTTAGATGCACAGTATATTGAAATACCTGATTATTGTTTAATTCCTTGGTAAAGGTACATGCTGCAATGTATTTGTAGGTATACGTATGATAGTATCTATCACTAATCTGAAATAAGTCAAATGATTATTTCATACTTTTCTGAAATTTCAATATTTTCCCACTAGTTTCATTATACATGCTAATAAATATTAAATAAAACATTCCACTTCAAATGATATTACTTACTGTTGACATTTTAGAGACAACAGACTGTACCTTAAATAGACACTTTTTCATCCAAACATTAAATATAAATAGCTAATGTTATTTTTAGCTACAATTCCATACTGAAATGTACTCCAGTTGTAGGCTGGAAAGATTATGGTTCCACCCTAGGCTTAGAAGGGTTGCAGTGCCATGCTGTGCACTGCTCAGGAGCACGCTTCAGGAGCAGACCTTCCACTTACAGCAGAAGCCAAGTGTCAGTGTCCCAGAAATTATATGAAAGCATTAAAATTCCTTATGTGTAAACCAGTGTTTAAACCCCACACTTCTTTGTATCTAATTTCACAGGCACCGTTTCTTAGGATAGTTGAATTGTCATGTCTTATGAGGAGCAGCTTGAGGGAACTGCGACTGTTTAGTCTAGAGAAGAATAGGCTCAGGGGGGACCTTATTGCCCTCTACAACTACCTGGAAGGAGGTTGTTGAGAGGTGGGTGTTGGTCTCTTCTCACAAGTAAATAGTGATAGGATAAGAGGAAATGGCCTCAAGTTGTGCCATGGGAGGTTTAGACTGGATATTAGGAAAAATTTCTTCACTGAAAGAGTGGTGAAGCTTTGGAACAGGCTGCCCAGGGAAGCGGTGGAGTCACCATCCCTGGAGGCATTCAAAGAACATGTAGATGTGGCACTTCGGGACGTGGTCTAGTAGTCATGGTAGTGTTGGGTTGATGGTTGGACTTGATGATCTTAGAGATCTTTTCCAACCTGAGTGATTTTATGTTTCTCTTTATATCATTTTTTAGTAAATACACTCCCTCAGGGGAAGTAAGAGACTTTACCTTTAGGTTGGAGTTAGACAGTCATGACAATGCACTAGTTGTTGAGCTCTTCTCTTTAGAGGATCTGTTTCTGTCCTCTCAGGGTTTCTTCATTTTCAGCTTTAAACTTGTGCTATGGAGAGTCCTGGAATTTTAACCTCTGCTTGCCAAAGAAAAGAATTTTCTGGTTTCCCCAGGAGAACCTACAGTTATATTTTGTCAAAGTATTCTCGTATCTTTAAGAATTTAATTTTCATTTAGAAGATGAAGTGAAGGGTATTAGGCGGTCTCGTTCTAACCAGGACACATTTCTACATAGCTTATCTTAATTTTCCTACCATGGTGTATTTGCAGAGAGTATCAAGTGGTGGTTATGGAAGGATGATGGTGTTGCCAAACAATATGTGTGTGCAGAGCTTATTGCTAGAACGTGTGTCTTTTTATATTAGTACTTCAGAAAGGTGTGAAATAAATTTTAAAATTATAAAAAGCAGCTATGAGACTATTCATATGCATTGTAAACATGCTTTCTATTGAAATTATTAGAAAATACTATTGAAATACTTAATCCAAGTGAATGTAAAGAGTTGATGGGCTGTTGAAAGTACCTACCTGGTGAAAAGGTTTGCATAGAATAATTATTTGAAAACTAGACAGAGTTATCTTCTGAATAAGGTTTTAATAGTAAAAATGTAGTACTTCTAAAAAATCTCATTCTAAATTAGAAGCATAATTAGCTGCATTTACAGCCCGTGAGGGCCCACCAACAATTATTACTTCCCTAATGCTTCCTAAAGAAAAAGAATCAGTGTCATTGTTTCAGAATGCAAAGGCTTAATCATACTGTTTTCAAGTAATATATGAAATTATTATTTCTTTCTTTAGGCTTTTTTTTTGTTACTATTACAAATGAGTAAATTCTCAGTAGTCTTTTCTAGTCACATCTACTGAGATTGCCACTTGATTTGGAAGAGTCCCAGTCTGAAACGTCAGCTTTTGTGTGGATGTGTGGAGGTATTTGATAGATGGATGTTGGAAGGAGAGGATTCCTCATGTAGCATGAGTGGGGAAAATGCTGGCTGCAGTAAACACTGTTAGCAAGTGTCTCTTCTAGGAGCAAATATTGTGTCAGACTTTTCACGTGCCGCTTTCTAGGGTTGCATTTCTAGGATTATTAATGACTCATGTAATTGCTCTAATATTACTGCTTGGATTGGAGAAGTAGTGGGCTTAATTGAAGAGTTTATGCTCCAAAATAGTGTCACAGGACTATGAGGGAGGAGGCTTGAGGAGCTGTGCCCTGAGGAAAGGTGATGTGCAGGGGTGGGGTGGTTGCAATGAGCGGTCTTAGATGCAGATTGTTGGTGATTTTATTTGACTGATGTAAATTTTAAAATAACTTAGGTATCAGTCTTGACTCATTGTTTGGAGTATCAATGTACTGGTGAAAAATGAGATGAATTTGAATAAACAGAGAAGTAATGAACTCGTAAGCCAATTTGTTGCTGTCCATCTTGCTTAACATCTTTACCTCTAGCAAGAGAAATGAAGAGGTTCAGACCTGCTTTTCTTGTGTCCCACAATCTCTCCAGAAAGGGCCCTTCAGTAGGATTAGGGCTGTTTACACCAGGATTGCAAACACTGTTCAGTGGAGTATGGGAGTCAGTCATTCCATCCATCCATTTATTTATTTATTTCATACAGCATTTGCTTAAAACTAATATTTAACTTAGAATAACATGCAGTTGTATTTATATGTCTTTCAGAAGTATCATCAAATGTGGAGGCCATTTTACACCTGAGGTACACTGGAATTAAAACAGGATTTTGTGGATTAATTAAGACTACAGCTCTAGTGCTACAGTGAATCTTGCAAATAGTTTAAATGACTGTAGAACAACTTCTTCCCTTCCCCTTCTCCCAGCTCCTGAGAAGATAGAAGAGAAAAAGACATTTAATGAAAAAGAAAGGAATAACCAATAAGGCTGAAGAATTTAGAAAAAAATGTAATTTGAGGTTGACATCCAGTTCTAACAAAATTTCATATGCACAATATTCTGGTCCTTGCCTGAGAAATGAGGCAATGTCTGTGGCCAAGCAGTAGAGGTGAGATTGCCCAGTCTCTGTGCGTGGATGCAGAGCCTGGTTTCTGCTGCATGGTCAGAGGACATCATGGGAAGGTGCCTGTGCCTCCAAATCCAGCTCCAGGTGTTTTCCCTCTGTCTCCTTTACAGTTAGAGTTGTGCTTACCTGTGAATCCCTGGTAAGGTTATCCCCGGGTGAATGAGGGGATTTTCTTTTTCAGAAAACTCTTAATACCTATTCATCCGACTTTATTAAAGTTAATGCTATTTAATACTTTTCTTCTGGACTTATTTTACTGATGACATGCCATGGTTTTCAATATTGCTATCGCAGCACTAAGACAGGAAGAGGAGCAAGTGTTTGTTCATGGGAAATCTAAACTAAAAAACCAGAGCAAGTGCTCTGTGTCTGAATGTCTTACATACTGATATAGATGTATTTATAAAAATTAAAACTTTTCCATTGTACCTTGAGCTTTGGCAAATTATATTTTTAAAGCCTCATTTCGTTGGTTATAATAGTAAAAACAAGCTGGAGTTTTTAAAATTTATTTTTATGTTAGCAAATCTAGACTTAAGACCTTGTTTTATCCCTGTCTCTTTAAAGAGTAAAACTGGAGATGCAGCTCCCTCTATCTGTCCTGGGAATACCTCTGCTTTGTTCTTTTTGGAGTGCACCTGCCAGCGATTATAGTAGCAGCATGTTATTGTCAACATGGAGATACAAGATAAAAACATGTGGGTAACTTCTGTAACAGGTCAGTAGTTGTTTTAAGTTATGCTAGCTGGAATTTTAGAAGAACAAAGGATGAGTCATTTTCTTATCTGAAAATCCTTCACTTAAGATGCCTAATTCAAAAAGAGAGAAAAACAAACTTGCACAGTAAGTTTCTCAAACATAAAGTTTATTATGAGAATAAATTACGTATGTATAAAAATTCTAGCTGTTCTTTGATGCCCATAGAAGTTTTACAGGCATAACAGTGGCAAATGTACTTCATGTTTTTGTTAACATTCTTTAAATAAAAATTTCTGCAGGTGGAAAAAATCTGCATAAACAGTAAAACATACGACAGATACTGGAATGAAAATAAATGGTGTTATATAAATCATATCTTAGAGTTCATACATGCTGGAATACCTGAGGACACACTTAGGTTGTGGGGTATTCCATTGCCATTTGTTCACATGCCACATCAGTTCGAGTCTGTGGATGTGATTCTGACTGAAAAAAGAGTCATCTGCTCTTCAGTTTTAGGCTGTCTGTGGTTTATATTTGTACTGAACATAGACTAGAGCTCAGAATAAGCCTCTGCTAGGCTTATCATGTTACCAGGATTTCATATTAGTTGTAATCATATTATATAACATTAACATAAGGACATAACATTAACAAGGTTTATATCACATGTTAGTAACTGAAAAAAAACCTCGAAGCATCGTGATAAGAATTTGCACACTAAAATGTGTGAAAGCTTAGTAATAACATAGTCATCAACAATTCAGGCTGGAAAAGCTGCTTTTTTAATCCAAACTGTACTTTAAGCTGATTTCTACATACCCTTCCTGTAAATCGTATATATTTTCTTAATCAGAAGTAGTTTCATGCTTAAGAACATCTCTCACAGTCTTTGCAAAGAACTGAAGTAAGAGGCATTGACAGACCTGACTGATAAGTATCTGAAAACGAAGATCCCATAAAAACTGTTTTGTAATATAACACAAAACTCAGGTTCTCAAGAGTCATGACGCACGTGTGCCTGTTGGTACACGCACAATCTGACAGCCTCATCTTGCACCCTTTCCTTATGGGTACACCTTTGTCATATGCTTGCTTGATTTCTCAATTGCTCCATTTCTCAAAGTCGTGATAGAAATAGGAATTGAGACCTTGGTGGGCAATGCAAGCTGAGAGGGCGAGCAGAGGTCGGTCCAGTAGGCTGGTGGGTGGGTCTCTGTGGGGGCAGAAAGGACTTGACACTCTGCAAAACAAGGTCCACTGAGAATGGGGCAGTCCTGGATTTGTATGATAGTAACTAAATCCACTAATGCTGAATTAATTTCTCGACGTGGAGGCAGGTCTGCTAGTGTGTATTATACACTTGATTTCACAGTGGCTTAACAATGGTGGCAGTGGGGTTCAGAAGACTGAAGTTAGGAAAATAATAAAAAATCCTTGGAATTGAAGCTCATATGTAATTTTTTTACTGCCTCTTTTGGGGAGGGCAGGAGGGAGACAGAAGAATTACTTAAAAGGGGAGAGCATTTAGCCTCTACTGTTGCTGCTCCTATTGACAGTAATAAAAAGCATCCATTTGTTTAAAAGATGTGGACTCGATTCCCAAGCCGCACACGTACCGTGGTTATCACTATTAATCAGGCTATTGAAAACTAGCAGGTGATGTGAAATTACAAAACAGTAGGTTAATTAAATGAGCCTGGCAAATACCCTGCCATGTAGTTGTACTGCACTTAGTGGTATTCTAAAACGAAGGTGATTAAGGGATGATTGGGGATGTGCCACAGCAGCCTTCAAACCAGGACCCTCCCAGTTTGTCTTGTGTACATCTAAAATAACCCCAGGAGGGCTGGGCTGCACCCTGCACAGCAGGAGCACTGTTGGGGCTGGGAGGTGATGACTGACGAGGAGATTCAAATCTGAGCCTCCCCTTAAAATGGTACAATATCTTAATTAGCTAATGCTTTGTTAATAGAACTTCATAATAGAACTTTATTTGGAAAACAACATCTTGCAAGCTGAGCGTAGCGGGTATTTTCTGGTTGCTACTTGAACTTGAAAACTTCTCTTTTTTTCCCTCAAGGCAAGCTAGTTATTGTTCTTCTAAAATTAAGTGAAACTTTTCTGGAATAAGCAGCAGCAGTCAACAGTTTTCTCTGAGACAAAAAATAATTAGTGAATTTAACTGCAGTGACCATTAGATCCAGTTATGTCCCAATGGGAGCACAATCCTCTGTAAGTACCATATTTCCTGATAGTTCAGTAATTCAGCAGCATATTGAAACTCCTCTTTTGCAATTTAGCTACTTCCATAGTTACAGTTGGGAAACATTTTACTCAGCCTATCCAAGTCGTAGCTTAGTTTTCAGGGTTCTGTTTCATTTGAGCAGGCTTTGTATTAAAAAAAAAAGTTATAAATTACTTTGTTTTCCTCAGAAAAGACAATTGATTCTTTTCTTCAAATATAGTCTTGTGCTAAGAAAAGTGCATTTTTTTGTCTCCCCCCCTTTTCGTTTTCTTTTTTTTTGTTTTAGTTTTTATCTTTGATGAGGAAGTATAGATTTAATCACTTCTGCCATCATTTCTCCTTTGAAGTAATTGTCTGTATTAGGGTTACAGAATTAACACTGGTGCTGAATAGAGCTGTTGACTGCCATGTTCCCTCTTACACAGCCTATCACCTGGAATGGCCTCACTCCCAGCCCACTCTGGTGGCCCACAGGGTAGCAGGAGTTGCTCAGCGTGCATTCACCTTTTGCTCACCTTCATTTAATGAGGCTATATCATAGCTTTGCTTCAGTTAGGTTTTCTTTTCTCTAAGTGAAATCCATACTTGTAGTTTTGCTTATTTTTGCATATAAAAATTTCAAAATGTTCCTGTGTTCAAGTCACCACAGATTCAGTGCTGACAGCACTCATTACCTGTGTAATTAATGATGTCCCAAGGTTTCCCATGGGCAGGAGAGTCTCAGCTTTCCTGAAACATTAAAGTTCATTTCCAGCCTTCATGGCTGCAGAGAAAACCATGTGAATTGGAGCCCCTTATCTTTTTCATAAGTATGCATGATAACCAAATATAACCTTTTTAAACTTTATTTGGGTTTTATTTGTTGTGGGGGTTTGTTGTTGTTGTTTGTTTGTTTTTCCTATGACAACTGTGTTATTCTTGGAGCTTTGCTTCTGATTTTTGAACATTTCCAGTCCTTTCCCTTCTCCCCCTGCCCTCCATTTGCCACTCTAGAAGGTAGGTGCATAGCAGAGCCTGGAGAGCCTACAGGACTGGCTCTGTACTTGTCACCTTGCTGGCATGCCATCGTTCCTTCATGGTACCACCATGTACCATCTCAGGTACTGTAGGACACCATTGTCAGTTTACAAGGGGTTGTTTTGGAACCATGTAATGAAGTAAATGGATCAATCACATCTGGGTGTGCCACCCACACCTGGCTGCTGCACGGGTGCCTGTTCCCTCCATGGATTCCTGCCTCTAATCCATTTGAGATGCTCTTGGTTTTTCATTTTATTGGCACAATTCTCTTTTGTTGAGCACTGCCTGCTGAAAAGCCACAATTCTAGTTACGGTCTTAGGAGTACAATAGACAGGGATCAGATATCCTTGGTTTAAAATTAACACTTAGAATTTGAGAACTTAATATAATATTTAGGGCTTCTCCTAAATGTCTTCCAAACAGAAAACTGAGCCAAATCGTTTGTATTAAGTGACATGTGTCTTTAGTACCTATGAATCCCAGTCATGACACAGTTAAGAGCATGTGATGGCACTGCAGTGGACAAAAAGGAGGCTTGTTGCCACTTTCTGCTTCTGTGTGATTTATCAGCTCATCAGGTCATCTTCAATACACAATTTTTTTAGGCTTTCTGGAGCATAAAAGCCTCTCTTAAACTTGAGCCTTTACAAATGGATCCTTAAAAGTATTTCTTATACTTTATACTCCAATAAGGTGACAGATTGTTGAATTGAATTCATGAATGAAAATATTTATAAATGCAGCTTTGTAAACACAGTCTTTCTCAGTGAGCAGTTTCCTTACTCTTGATAGCCAGAGTCAAGAGGTTTCCAGAAGAGCTTCCTGAGCAATGAGAGGCACCTTGCTGGAATGAAGCTGCCAATGCTTTGGGGAGCCAGAGGTTTGGGGTCCAGAGCTCAGTAGCTCCTCATCCAGTCCCTAAAGCAATCCTGTGCGACAAAGCAGTGCCATGGTAGAGTGTGGCTGGGTCTGGCTGTTGACTGAAGTCTGCAAGGGTTGCTCAGTGATACTAAGAGACTGAGGAATACCTCTAGCAGTACACAGTGCAATTGCTGATTGTGTAATTTAAAGTTGCCTTGGGTAATGCTAAAGCTTAAGCATTATTCTTGGAGGAGGAGGATCATTTTATCATTCTCAAAAAGAGTACTGCACCTGACTTGTCTTGGACAGGTTAAATTGGAGGGGTGTATCCTCTGCAATGGGGAGAAGTGTGTAATTTGAAAGGTAGTTCTTTGGGAATATCGCTTTCAGTGATTAAAGTTGAGATATGATTAAAATTGCCTGAGTCACGCTTCCAGTTTTTTCCCCAAATTATGCTACACTGGTGGGCAGTTAACAATTACCTGGGGTCTGACCCAGTGTTCAATCTAGCAGCTTGAAATGCTCTGAGGCTTTAAAGTGTCGTCATGAGAAAAATTGAGAAACATGAGAATGTGTGACTAGTACCCAGTCGCTGCCTTTATGATTAGCTCTATTTGCATTCACTGCAGCCCCTGGTTCCTTTCCAAAATGCAAGGAGCAGGGAGTTGTAGCTGAGTGCTTGCCTTGGTGCTGCTGCCAAAGCTGCTTTTCATGGCAAGAAGGAGCAACGGCATAAAAATGTCATTTTCTGTATCTCAGCAAAAGGCTCAGGTAAGGTGTACGAGGCATGAAGAGTCTAGGTGCATGAATGTTGCATGAAAAGCACCTGATTTGCATTGAAAGGGAATCCCAACTTTGCTGTGATTTCCCTTCAAGAATGAGCTTTAAATGCACACGATCTGTGTACAGATCTAGCTACTTGATACAAATTGGTTTTAAAAACCAGTGTAGTAAAACCTGTGCAGTGACATGTTAGTCCTGGAAATGGAAGCAGTTTAGTTAACCCAGAGCTATTAATCCTTGTGGAGTAAAATTTGTTAGCTTGGCAGTGTATTAAAAGGGCTGTGTTGCGTTTGGGACAGAGCAGCCATGTCTTCCACACTAGCCTTTTATTGAACATCCCAATCTGCATCTGTAGCAGCTTGGGGCTTTTATCAGTGATGCTCTGCTTAATAGCATGGCAGCTGACTTGCAAGCATGTTAAACTGTCATTAAATGCCAATTCATCTCATACCTTTAACTGTTTTCTTTGCAATGTCTGTAATTATCTTTTTGTAACATATGGTTTTTTACACTATCCTTTTTTTCTAGGATTGTTTGAAGTAGTATGTGATGAGAGCAGTGGAGCATGCCAGTAAAGCAATATTAAACTAATTCAGCAAAAGGTCGACAAGTACAGTTTTGGCAAATAGTGTAGTTGTGGGGTTTTCTTTGTCCAACGAGGCTAAATTCTGTTAGAAGCCTGTACTCTTTCATGGGAAATGGCAACAGAGCCAATATCCAGCAGCATGCCAACAACTATTTGTCATTTCTTCTGAGTTTAATCTACTGGAGGATTCATCGTTTGTGGCAGATGTCTGTAAATACACAAATCTATTGATCTAGGGCTCGTTTTCTGCAGAAATGTAGCTGGCAAGGATGTTTATTTCTCCTCCATACTGAATGTAAAATATGGTGCCTTATCTGTCTAGAGAGAGGAAAAGATGAAAGTTAAGGGGGTTTTGGAGTATTCTTGCATAGCAGAGGTTAATAGGCTGGGAACGCGTGCTTTCCTTATTAACCTTGCTTCTTTCCTATCATCTACACTCATCAATAAATAAATAAGTTAATTAAAAAGCTGTTTCTAAGGGGCAAAGCACGTATCCTTAAGAGCTATCAAAACCTCAGTAAAAGATTTAGCCACTGGCTTAAAATATACGTAGGGTTATGGATGGATGAAACCCCTCAGCTTCGATGTTTTTTATCTTTCTAATGAGCTGCCCAAGTTGCAGTAACAAATGGACCATACAGCTCCCTGCCAGAAGCTGTTTGGCCAGTGGGCCAGGCAAGGCCCACTGAGCAGAAAAGGTAAGATGAAAATCCTATTTACAAAAATGTCCAAAAATTTTTTTTATATATATATATATATATTTAATCATTATCCTAATATTTTGGAAATGTTCCAAATCATCAGGACGTGTAAGAAAAAATATTCAGCATCTCATTAAATGCGCATAGGAAATTCTTTCTGATGTTCAACCAGGAGTTTATGAAGTGTGAATAAGTGTGTGCCTGCGTGCAGAAATGAGCATATTATTTAACATTTTAATAAATTATTTAATGCATTTTACCACGTGCAGTTTTATTTTGATGACCTCTCTTCTCTGTGTTGCAGGCTGCCAGTGACTGCCCTGCTCACCCGGGCATCCTCTCCTTCTTCTCATCTGTCACCACCAGCATCCTCTGCTGACACAACTGCTGGGGAGCTGCAATTCTGAGCTTTCTGCAACAGTTCATGTTTCTGCACAAACAGGTGTCTTGGTGCTAAGTGCTCCTTTCATGAGGTTGCTGTGGATTGTCTTCTGCGTTAGACAGTAAGTGGTCAGCGACTGAATAATTCAGGAGGGGGGTTGTGCTTCAGGCTCAGAGATGTCTGGCACTTGCAGCTCAGCAGAGCCCGCAGCAGGAGAGGGCTCTGTAAGGGGAGCCCAAGTGAGCAGTGTGGGGCACCAGCCCCAGTCTGTGTCCTCAGCTCAAAATGAAGAGGCAGAGCTTTGCTCAATGAAGGGCCACCTTTGTGTTTCCTGAGAACAAAACAGGCTGCTTCTAGAAATCACTAATTCTGCCATTTTAGTTGCAAAACACGAGTCAAACTCTGGTGGATGTTTTGCTTGTGGTTGTTCCTTATTTGAGTTAGCTGCAGGGAAGCAATAGAAAACTTTGTTGCAGTCAACACGGGTCTTTGAAAGGCACTTAGGAAAAAGTCTTCATGTTTCTCTGTCTCTGCCCAAATTAAAAAATGAAGTTAACTGATATTTCTGGGTGTGTTTTTATTATATTCAGCGCTGCTCACAGCCAGAGAGGTAGATAAGTAGGTGCTTATATTCAAGTACAGCCCAACACTGTGAGTGCCCTTAATGAAATAAGCTTTGCTGTCTGGACATAGCTGGCTGCAGCAATTCTCACAAGCCACGAAAATGCATTTTGTGAACAACGAATTAGAAAAGGGAAGAATGTTTATTTCTTAGCAAGCTTCACTCACCTAAGAATTAAAAATGCTCAAAAGCTTAAACTTACTTAAAATATTTTCAGATTAAATGTTTTCATTGGACAGTCAGTTGGTCTTTCAGCATGTTTAAGCCTATGCAATAAATTAATAATAGAGCAGCTGTGAGAAGTCCTCACTGTTCTCTTCATGAGTCAACACATATGCAGTAATAGAAGAGTTTAATTGTGCCTGCTTAGTTTCTTTAAAAAAAACCAACACACCAAAACCAACAAAGCAGCAGCAACCACAGAAGACAAAGTTGGTGACTGATTGGATTTTAGGAAGAAATTCTTTACTTGAAAGAGTGGTCAGACACTGGAACAGGCTATCCAGGGAACTGGTGGAGTCACCATCCCTGGAGGGGTTCAAAAAACAAGTAGATGTAACACTTCAATACACGGTCTAGTGGTCAGGGAGATGTTGGGATGAAGGTTGGACTTGATGATCCTAGTAGTCTTCTCCAACCATAATGATTCTATGATTTTTCTTTTCAGTATGAACATGCACCCTACAGCTTTGTGGTTCAGTTCCGTGATTTCCTTCCATTTAGCCTAAGTGGCTGTTCTGGGAAAGATTCCTTCCCTTCGAGATTAGTTCATGAGTGGGTTTAATATGTTCTTACAGAAATATAGTATTGTTTTCTGTTATAAACTTGGCAGAGTTTCATTAATTACATCTTATTTTCTTTAAGCTTTTCCAAGACTTAAAAATACCAGTGTTATCACCTGTTTCAGCAGTCTGCTTCCCGTAAAGTTCCAGGTATCCTTATTTAAATGAATTAAGTCTGTATTTAAAAATAGAGTTGTAGTTCCCCTGCCTGTATAAACATATCCTTGTCTTCCCATTGCTAGCAATCTATCTGCTGTAGACCTCTCCAGGACACTGTAATGAGGCTCCTCCTCTTATCAAAAGGGAAGTGTAGCTCTCAAATTGAGGAAAAACCTGTAGAAAGGCAAACCATTGCTAAGAGTGGGACTGCTTATTCCACAGAGCTGGAGTTAGCAGAGAAGTTACATAATCTGCTGTGGTATCCAGTTCACTGGTTACTGACATTGCAAAAGACCAGAATTGGGAATACAGTGCTGGAGAGTGTCGTGAAATTGCTACTAAATTGTCTATTGATAAATATGAAAGCAAATGTAGTGCTGAGCAGACTGCAGAGGTCAGAGGGTGGGGTGGGGACTGGGCACAGCTCTGGGTTCCCTTCCCAGCTTGGTGCCAGCCTCCCTGGCTGGTTGATGGCAAGACAACTAGACCAGGATGTTCTGGTATGAACGCTACAAGTTAGATGCCTAAATCCCTATGTCTTAAGTGGCTTGGCTTTGTGGAAATGCTTCCCACCAAAGCTTCATCCAATCTGAAGTAGAAAACATGGCATTTTTTAATTCCCTTGGCTTCAGGTGTTTGTTAGGGGAAAGAGGAGGCTTCTGGTGCACTTCATCTTCTCAATTAAGTGATAGTCGTCGTTTTCAGCCGTTCCTGACCTGGAAAAAGTGGATCATGAATATGTATAAACTTACATATTTATACAGTTACTTATGAATATGTAAACACCCAACATTATCTGAATGGCGTGCATATAGAGAACTAACTGACAACAAAGCTTTTATTAGTATAATTACAATATAGCTCCTGCTGCAAAATTGTCATTGCACCAGCATAGTCTCAAAATGGGATCATAGTTCTGACTTGGTCTTTATTAGTATGCTACTTGGTCTATAAAATAAAACATTCCCCACATTTCTAATAAAATTCTGGTTTATGTGAGTATTAAATACCTTCTGTTGAGGGAAGTGTCAATTAAGCAATGAATTGTGAACTCATGTAATTTGTTTGAAATGGTGCTAATTACCACTGTAAGGTCTTTATTGGTGCTGAAGTCTTTAGATGTAGACTGAAGGGAAAATCACCTCATGTTACACAGATCAGCTTTCACGTGGTTAGTGTCTTTCAGTTGCTGCTTACCAAGAGCTGAAGAAGTATTTCTTCTCAAATTCTCTCTCCCCTACGTAAATCCTACCCCTCTCTTCTCTTCATGTTACTGAAATAATGTACAGCTTGTTGGAAACTACCTTGGTCCTAGTGAAAATGTTACACCTCTTCAAAATGAGGACCACTGGAAAGTGCAAAGCATTTTAAGTCAAAGCGCTGAAGGAACGAGGATACCTTGTGTATCTGAAAAGCACTTTTTTTTCAGGTTTTAAGTAAGGAAAATTCCACTTTTCTTTACCTCAAAATGAATGTAGAGAAAAAGGTGAATGAGTTTTGGAGCATTTTTTCATCTCAGTCTCTTTTTCTTTAAAATTTGGAGCAGCTCTGCTGGAATTTAGATCAAATTTCCATTTTACAGAGGTATTCATATATAAAGAGTGCTACAATGGCAAATGACTCCTGAAGGCTATGAATTCGTTTGTATTAAAGGTCTTACACCGTAGGATTCTGGATGAGTTGTACACTTATTTGTTTACCTCAGCACAAAATTTATATAGCTGCCCTGTTTTAACCAGATTAATTCTGTGCATGCAGGTATTTATCTGTGTATGCATACATACATATGCATATCTGAGTATATATACACACATGAAGAAATCATGCTTCATTCATTAGCATGACCATCCTTAGGGTATTTGAGAAAGTAAGATCTGCTACTTCAAGAGGATGAAGGTGGGCTAACAAAGTGAAGCTCTTATGTAGGTGAGTTCAGTAGATGGTGATGAAATCATACATTTCCTATGCATGTCATGAAGATGATAGCATAGATACAACCCAGTCTTATCCCTACCATTTATCACACATTTTCCAATTAGGTTTTCTTGTTCTGTCTCACCAAAATCCCATCTTTGTATCCTACTGCCTTAGGCTACTAAATTATACAAAATTCTTAGTTGAAAACATAACCCAAGAGTCAAAAAACACACCTGAAAAACTAGTAGAAGGGTGAAATATATTGGAGTAAAAGCCAGTTCTGTAGATTCAGTCACCAGATGCCAGATTGTAAACTCTTAAATGTGAATAATGATACTGGGCTGGGTTTGCTAATCCATTTATTGCAGCACCATCTTGCACCCCCACCTTTGACATCTCAGTGCTTGGCTTGCAAGCGACTACTGCAAAGGATTGTGGTATTTTCATATAAGTACTTGGGACATGGAAAGAGCAAGAGAGAGGAGAATTTAGGGTGATTCGAAGGGGGAAAAAATGGAATAAATGGATTTTAAAATAGGATGAGTTTAATGGAAAACTTTGTTAATGCACAGATTCTCCCAAAGAAAATGTGGAGCTGGCTTGGCCAATCAGAGTTGATGAAGAGATGACAACTATCATGTAAGGAATTATTCTGTGCTGGTAGGGGAATGAATGAAAAGTCCATTTCTCATTTTAGGCCACTAGATTATGTGGTGCTGCATGATTAAGCTCTGGTACTTACGTTTGATATATGAGTAGTTGGAGATGGAAGGTGTTGGAAGCGCCACCTATTTTTTTCCCTGCTCTGTTCTTTTGGGTTTTTATTCTGGCAGTGATGATAACTACCATCCCGTTTTCTTCTCGGATTGCCAAGGAGTGTTTCCCATCTATGTTAATGTTTAATTAAAAGCAACATTAGTTAATGTCAGTATTTCTATTGCTGAGTGACATGACCATTGTTTGAAAGAGTCCTGTATGAACAGAGGCGTAGGGAAGCAGCTGGACTTCTGCAACTACAATGGCAATTGAGATGGCAAATGTCTTCACTTGCAATGCTTAAAATGTGTTTCTTTTATCTTTGTGAGGGTGTCTTGGTTTATATAGTGCCATTTTTGTAGTGTATGTGGTGTAGAAGTAGTAACAAGGAGGGCCTAGTTGTTTTATAATTCTCTTCTATAGTGTGTAGAATCATAGAATTGTCAGGGTTGGAAGGGACCTTAAAGATCATCTAGTTCCAACCCCCCTGCCATGGGTGGGGACACCTCCCACTAGAGCAGGTTGCTCGGAGCCCCAGCCAGCCAGGCCTTAAAAATTTCCACCACCTCTCTGGGCACCCTGTGCCAGTGTCTCCCCACCCTCATGAGGAAGAGCTTCTTCCTAACGTCTGATCTGAATCTCCCCACCTCTAGTTTTGACCTGTTCCCCCCAGTCCTGCCACTACCTGACAGCCTAAAAAGTCCCTCCCCAGCTTTCTTGTAGCCCCCTTCAGATACTGGAAGGCCACAAGAAGGTCCCCTCGGAGCCTTCTCTTCTCCAGCCTGAACAACCCCAGTAAATGTAAGTGTAGCTTACGTTTACACCTGAGCCATACTGCAGAGAGACGTTCTGGGCTGTAGCAAATGGCCAAAGAAAAGTTCCATGTTGTCCTCTCTTAAGACCTTGCTTCTTCTGGGCCTGCCCAGAGCTGTTTGTCCATAGCACTGCTGCATTGAGTCATGGCACAACTGCAGGCTTTGTCCTCGCTTGGCTGACGGGGCTCCCAGCAATTATTCTTTCCTCCTGTATTACTTAATGATACACCAACTCTTTCCACAAGGTGTGCATGACTCAAGGCTTCACTGTGCTCCTACCCCTGAACTATTCTTCTCTTTCTGAATCACAGCTTGAAGGCTTGGAAGGGATTTATTAGAGGAGATGTTTGGGAAGCCCAAATTGCACAGTACTGGTAATATTAGGTTCAATTCTTAAAATGGCAGTTTTGTGCAAACAGCTTTGTTATTAATAAATTGAAAGCTTAATCTGGAAAGCTTTAGGGATTCATCTTAAAAAACGCACCAAAGTTCAAAGTTTGTTGAACCTCTTGGAACCCCAGAAGAGATTTGAGAATTATATAGGAGCTTTTCCTCGTTGATTTGAATGAGTCCAGAAAAACTATGTATTAAGCCTTCTAATTGTGATCTTTCAGCATTTCTAATTAGAATCAACAAGTTGAAGTGGAATCAAGAAAGAGCTGGATTTTTGAAGAATTTTTTTGTTATTATTTACAGAATTTGGAAAAAAATAGTGGGAATTAAACACCCTGAAAATCCCCACGTTTCTGTTATCTTCGTTTTTAGGTGCTTGAATAGCAGACTATTTTCTGGAGTTTTGTTAGCTTTTGTTTTTCTTCTATCAACAAATAAATTTAGAAAGTACTTTAGTGTGAATCACCAAGACTTTTAAATAACAGGTATGAAACTTGCCTACATTGCTCATATGTTACAAACTGTTTTCCTGCAGGTTCTTGTCGTCTTGTCCTGGAAAGATAGTTTTAATGGCTTAACATAAGGAGAGGAAAAAACCCCAGGGAAATTACAACAGCAATATTGGGAGTTACTGTCACTCCAGGTGCTGGTCCCTTTAACAAAGGGGTTTACAAAGAAGGCTAATGATCAGGTTTTTCATTTTATTCAGTGTGACTGTTGTCATTAGGAGACTCAAAGCTTCGTGGTCTAAAACCAACATTAATGATGCAACTTTAGTAATAAAATGCACACAGCCTCGTTCTTGTCTTTTTTAAATTTTCCCAAATGATAGTGCACACTTGTAATAAGAATTTATCATCATTCAAGTCATAAGAGCCTCTCGCATCTTTGCAAAATGCTGATAGAGCTAGCACTATATTGTGTTTAAAGTAGACTTTAAAAGCCTGAGTTTTCCAGGTTTTACCCCATGACTTACTGTCAAGACCATTTCTGTAGCAACCCAGGTTTGATGTTTCAGAGTCAAACACATAAGTAGACTACATTTTGGAAGCAAGAGTATGTTTGTGCTGAGGCTGCTGCTTTGGAACCTGCCTCCACAGACAAAGTGGCCCAGAGTCCTTCCTAAACACTGTAGATTGAAGTTGGAGTTGTCTGAGATTTGAGTTGTTGTTGTGTGGCTGTAGAGCCAGCAGTCATCATCCATGTCCTCCAGACTACTTCCAGAACTAGCCAGCTGTAGTCTGGTGTTGATAAATGGATATAAATAGAGCATCCACCCGAGGGGTAATCACGTTTGTGGAACCCCTGGAGATGGTCCTCTGCTGGCAGTGTCGGGGGCAATTGTTTTGGCAGTGTTTCTGTAGCTGTGTTTCAGGGAGACTCCCTGTGTGTCTGGTGAAATCATTTCACAGGTCAACTCAGCTCAAAGTGGCATCAATGTGGCTAATAATCCAGTATCACCTGTCAGCAGAATATACCTGGAGCTGCGAGAGATCTCAGTCTGATCTGCTGGAGGCAGGTGCAGAAGGCAGAAAGCTGAGCAGTTGAAGAAAGTTGATGCATGTAACTGTGCACTGTATGTTGAAAAATCAAGACTGAAATAGTCAAGTATGTAGCGACTAAAATTTCCTAGATGATGGAGAAGAAGCCTGATTATGACATGGATATTGAGAGCAAATCAAGCAGGGAGGAGAAAGGTATGGAAAAGGCTACCAGTAA
Organism: Brachypteracias leptosomus; assembly: GCA_013401335.1. Lineage (NCBI taxonomy): Eukaryota > Metazoa > Chordata > Aves > Coraciiformes > Brachypteraciidae > Brachypteracias > Brachypteracias leptosomus. The sequence continues at coordinate 81,582 of VYZX01019865.1, read as the reverse complement.
TTCCACTTGTTGTACTTGGGTTTGCATGTGAACAAAACTTCTTGCATTGCTTTGGCGGCTGTTCCATGGAATAACCCATCCCTGCCAGGATGTGACAATATCAAGAAAGCAGTAGATTTAAATCTGTATGTGCTCAGAAGGCTGAGAAGACTTGGTTGTTCTGTGTTTCTCAGATTCAGTAAAGTAAATTAGTGCTCTATGATGGTATTTCGAAATCTTGGATCCTGACAGATTTTTAGGACTTTGAATTGCCTTAGATAACTGGGACACAGGCATTCCCAAGACTCCAGAGAGTAACCAGCCAAGGAGTAAAAATTAGTTCAGATACACATCTAAGCCTCATTTAATTTTAATCTAAGCTTCTATGGAATTATTTAGTTATTTTTGGAATGTAAGACTTCTGCATTTAACAAAAAAAAGTTGGACAAAAATTCATTTGGCAAAATTTGAAACTCTCCAGTTTTGAGGGGTAAAAATAAAATGCCTGGGTTTCCTTGTGTCAATTCTATTTCTAGTGTTTTTATTAACTTTCCTACTACTTAAAAAATTTTACTCTCTACTACATGTAAGTTAAGGAAAAGAGGGCAAAAATCTTACTAGAGTTTCTGACAGATTGTCAATCACAGTAATATGCCCAGAGCAGCTCTTTCATTGGAGGGCTTATTCACACAAGGAGGGATGACTAAGTGTACAGCAAGATGCACAGACATACAGTATTACACTAAAAGAGAAAATTCCACTTTTAATTTGCCCCTTCAGTCAGATCTAGAGGTGTGCAGTCACTCAAAAGGCTGCTGTAGTGCGTAAGGAAATTGAACCAGCCGTTCAGGAACTCTCCAGCCCTAGGCAAGACTGAATCCAGGTAAAGTCTTCACAAACGGATGCCTTATATGCCCAAAGAGGCTAGAAAAATGGTAGCTGAGTTTTAAAAACCCTGAAGGTTCCTGTTTCTGGTCACACTGACTGGGAGCGGTGTCAGCAGAGATTGGGGACTGCTCAGCGTTACAGCCCTGCTGGCTGGACTAGAGCCTTGGAAGGAAGAGTGAAGATTAAAGAGGATGTTCACAGGCTTCTGTGATGTTTTTAAAGATGGAACCAATTGTACCACACTACGGGCTCAGCACTACACGTGCTCATGTAATCCTGCACTGATGGGTTCCCTAATTTTATCTTGTCCTCTGTCTCTGCTTTGGACCAACTCCTGTAGCAAAGTAGGAGCCTTGCTAATTGGAATTCTCCTCGCATGTATTTTCTCATCATGTCACTTGAGTGTTTTGTGTTTTCTTACGTGATGTTGTTGTGTAGATAAGAGGAACGTGCTGTCCTCCGAGTGCTTTCCACCTTTGGTCTGCTGCTGTGGCTCCATCTGGGCTCTCCAGCACAGGGTGCAGGACAAGCCCTGCCGCCCGGACCTCCCTCTGGTCCCTTGGCACTTCTCCTCCCCAGCCACTTGGAGGGACTAAACTGAGCAGGTTCTTTTATTCATTTTTCTTAATCTCTTTTTTTTAAGCGAATAGCTTAAAGTGTTTGCTGGTTTATTGCCTATTATGTCACATTAGTCACACTTCGTATAAGTGGAATAATATTAAGCTAATTAATGTCATGAAGCTGTTAACCTCTTTACAGGATTTGGAGGCCCTCGGGGAAAACGTGTTGTGTAAAGGCAAAGATCTCTTCATACTAATACTTCCATATGGCAGAATTTCTTTTTAAATTTCAAAGTTAATCTTCACCGTGTCAAATCTTTTTTTTTTTTTTTTCCTGACTGATTCAGGATTTTTTTTACTCATTTTTTAAATTTCCTCTTCAAATTATAATCAGTTTCATGTTGTCATACACCATTCTGCTGGATACATCCACACTTGTCCATCTGATAATGTTCTAAAATATTGTTCCCAGTGTTTTGGAACTGTCTCTACATTTTCAGAAACTTTTACTGAGGTTTACCCTATCTATTGGTATTGAGCTAATAGATTATATTTTTGTAAAGAAATTATTTTCTGTTTTCTATCTATTATTTTTCATCTCACCACAACTAAGTATTTTATGATTTATGACATCAACAGGTGCTACATTTTCTTTTCAGGAATAGGATTTTTAAGGATTTTTTTTTAATAATCAGATCTATTTCTACCACTTGTGAACAATTATTGAAACTGAAACAATTTAAATCATTTAATTCACATGTTATTATTAAGCCTGACTACCTCTGTGTTTTCTTCAAAAATTCAGGAGTAAGGTTTCCTGGTGGTGAATGCATTGGAGCAGGAATTGTTTCATCTCTCTCCATCACATTTTGCAGCCTGTGAAACCAAGCCTGTAAGGGTTTTACATAGGACTATAAAATCAGTAATGCTTTGTTGAATAAGGAAAAAATTGTCTACTCTCAGTAGAAGATCTAGGAATTCCTCAGTGAATGTTGGACAGTAGGCTGGAGGAAAAGTAAAGGAACTGCCCTCTTATGCATCATGATCTCTGTGCTGATGAACACCCTGAAGTGAGCAGGAGCCTCCCATTCCTCAACCTTGCTGGCTTTGGCAGACAGGCAGATTGTCCTCATTGGTAATGCAAAGTGCATGTGACATAGAAAGGCCTGAAGTGCCAATAAATATGGAGTTTCGTGTCATGTCAGTACTTTTTCCATTAATTTTATGTTGGCCCTAAATAGAATCTCTCAGCAGAGAATGAAATATGTATTGTACTGATGTAGGCAGGTGTCTCCTGACTGGCTACTGAGTTAAGCACTTTTCCTTCAGGAAAGCCTGAAAACCAGAAGTATTAAATTCTCACAAAAAGAGAAGTAAGCAGTGTGAAAACATTATCCTAAGTGTAAACATACTGAAGGTCAAGTTCTTTTCAGGAATTTGTTGCGGGTGTGCAAAAGGTGCCTTCTCACAGACAACCTGCAAAAAAGTAAACACTTTACCAGGGGGCTTCCTTCCCTGTTTGCTTTGGGTGATTCATGTCAGGACAAGCTGTGCTTAGGTGTTTGGTCTCCTTGCAAAAATTTACCTTCTCCAAAGTGCCATTTCATTTATACGGGTATTGGCAAGCAAACAAATACCATTCTGAAAGAATTCATTAAATAGGGACATGTTAGTTTGCAGGTTTAATCCATATTATATTTATTGGCTGTCATACAGGCAGTGACAGGCAGCCAACACACTATTCAGTGGACTTTTCCACCCATCTGTTTATCCATCTGTTACTTGAAAAATAGATTGCTTTTTTTTTTTTTCCCCAAAAAAGTATTGTTCTAGCAGGCCAGTGAGATGAAGATACGTTGATGTATAGAGCTTGTTGTAACAGGACCATATGAAACATCTAGCAGTAGTATCTTGATACGAAATAATACTAGTAACTGGTGTGCCTCTGATCCCCACATCACCAATGTGCTTCATGTGCCACTAAAACTCATAATGCACAAGCTGTATTTCCCATTTTTGTGGGGGAGACAAGGAAGAAGGTGGCTTTTTGACCATATCAAGCAATATATTGCTTAGCACACCCTGGGTTGCTAAGATCAGAATACTCAGGGGAAAAAAAAAAAATCTGATCAGAACAGCAATATTCATTTGTGCAGCGTGTTGATGTCTCTGTAGTTCTGTTATAGGAAATGTTCCTTCAGATCTAAAAGCACTGTACTTATTTTAGTGTAACTGGATCTGCTACTACTAGCCCAGAAGGAAAAGTTTCCAATGCTTCCCTGCAGAAAATATAAAAATCTAAATCCTAATAAGGCCACAATTCCAATTTAACTTACACCTCATCCAAAGCACTTGCAAACTGAGACCACTGTTTCTCGAGCAGAAAGCCATTTTCTTAGTCATATGTTTTAGAAAATCAGGAAGACATAGGGAGGTAAATAATGAAATGTTAAATTTAAGCTTTGCTCAGGTATAATTCATAGTGCTAGAGAAATACTGTTGTCTCTGAAAAACAATTCTTACCATCCTGATACAATGCTCAGACACTCACTGACCTCTTGGTGCTCTGGACTGGGAAAGGTGGCAGAGCAGAGAAGGGGCTGTTCTCAACTCTCAGCCAGCCCAGGAGGGGTTATGGAGAATTTGGCAAAGGCCAGTGTCTGGGGGGCTCACCCCTCCGGGTGTCCTGCAGGACCTGCTTCTTCACCTGGATTGTCTGCTTAGTTACAGGCACCATGATTGTTCTTCACTGTCTTCTGGTTGGCCTTTTTTGTCAGTACCCACTGATTTTATTTGTGTGTAGATTGCAATAACTTTAACCAGCACTTTTTAAAACAGAGTAGTCTTAAAACTCCCTGTAATTCCTCATTGTGCACTGGGTAGGAGAGGTCCTATAGCTTTGTATAGTAGCTGGGGAATTGCTCCTTATGGGGATTTGCTTCCATCATGCTACCCAGTACTGACATCCACATTCATTTATAGAACCCTACCACAGCAGATCCATGAAATTCCATGGGTTGAAATTTGGATAAATTGAGAGATGTCTCACAGCCAGTAAGGTACATAACTTAACCTTGGGATCATGCTGTTAACTTGAAGAAGTATAAAATAAAACATAATGAGATCCAAAAGCAAAGAAGTTCAATCATGAAGGCTTTTAAAAGCCCAGGAAACAGTCTTTCAGCTTGTCTTATGGTCACTTTTCATCAGCCAACACCTGGATCTCCCTTAGCCCTAAACCTCTATGATATTAATGGTTGGCCTTTGCTCTCTAGTTGTTCATTTATTCCACCTCCTGTCTAAGAAAAATGCATACAAACCTTTATCTTATGTACTTATCTTAAGGGAATTCCAGAAGGGTGTTGGTAAAATTCAAGGAATCCACAAGAATTGTGTTAGGAAACCAATTATATTGTCACTGAGAGGTGAGTAGTTTTTCAATTGCTAAATGAATTACTGCTTAGGATTCAACGTGACTGCTCCTGCTTCCCTTCAGTGTCAGTAGTTTTGAGTAAAATGGGCTAAGGAGAGATATAAAACTAGCTCCTTACTGCACAGACCTGCTTTATCCTAGAGATATGTTTGCCAAGCTGTTTGTCTCCTGGTAGTGACATACCAAAAGAAATCATTGCATGTAGGATACCACGGTGTGAAATGTTGTGAGACAGATCTGATCTGCAAGGTAACACAAATGCTAATTAATCATACAAATCACTTCAGTCACTGCCTCTATCTCTCATTTCTCACACATTCCATGAGGGTGGAATAGCAATAGAAGTAGGTCTATGGACTGCTCTGGGACAAGGTACATTTTTTTTCTTTCAGAAAAGAAATTACCCTGGCTTTTGCTACTGTCATGAGATTTGACAATCTCATGTCTAATTTTCTTAGTTAAAAAAAAAAAAAGTTAAATTCCATTTCTCTTCTGGCATTATCCTTGAAATGAGTATGATACTTGGAATTGTTTATTTAGTTGACTCTGGTCATACTACTGGTAGCTGAAGTAAGAGGGGAGAAAACAGTTGTATTTATTTTCTTTCTGTGGCTTGTTGGGTGGTTGTTACGTGAAGAGAGAGAGAAAAGCAAGGTGGTACAGAACAGAGATTTCAACTTTTTCGTGGCAAAACTGCATCTACTTAAAGTTTTGATGATTCATTGTTTGTAAAAGATCTATTTTTAGTTGGCCTGAATTATATGGAGATTAAAGGGAATCATTAGCATAAAATTCCCCTTGAAGCTCCTGCAGTTTGTATAATACAAAAGACTTTGGTAAGATTTCTTCAGCCTAGATAACTTTGGAGAATCCCTGAGTGTACGCACAAGGCGGATGGGTAACCACACAAAAGCCTTTGTGGGTCACTGCTCTGCTCCTCTGAGCACATTGCAGCTTGTCATGCGGGCTGCTCTCCAAAACAGGGCTGCTTAGAAATAGAAGAGACTGGGAGATAAAGAGGGAGAGGGGTCCATGTCTAGCTGTGGAGAACACCCATCTTTAGGGAAAGCGGTGGTGTTGGGTTTGGCTGTTGGCTTTGCTCTCTCAATGCAGGATGAACGCCCGTCCCAGCACCTCAGCCCGTCTGTCCAGACTGGTGCTGCTGGTCACACTAAAGGGACGCAGCTGGTGACTGCCTTGGGGGGCACATGGATTGAATGAGGAGGAGGGTGACCAGCCCCCTGCAGTCACAGGCTGTGTGAGTATCTCTCCTCGTTCTTCAGTGAGCCGTAGCCACAAAGCTCAAGGCATTTGTTAAAGTACTTAAGTTGCAACAAGTGTGATCATGATGAACGTGGCAGAATAGATCATTGTTAGAAAGCACTTCATGTGTACAGCTCACACGTTAAAAGACATTGCATTTGGGTAAGGATCCTAGGCAAAAATGTCTCTGGTGGAGAAATCCAAAAAGTGCTAACATTGTGCTTAGTTTTGAAGAAGAAAAGCTTGATAGTAAACTTCATAAGTTGTGTCTAAAAACATCAATAAATGATCTCCATACTTGCTGGACGACAACCCTGCAAACCTTTATTGTATGTATTCCCTTAATACAATGAAATCTGAAGTCTCAGTGTATGTCATTGTATCTCACCTTGGCCTGCTGGCATACCAGTTAATTGTTAAATGAAAGTTAAATCATAGTAGCAACAGTTACTCCATTAAAATCATCTCTAAAACATCCTTATCCTTTTGTCCTGACAAGACACTCGCTTTCTTCTCAGGTTCTTAAATAAAATACGTTTTCAGTTAGAGGACAGGAGTAAAAATAAAAGTGAAATCAAACACCAATGAGGAGGAATGTGAGCGCATAAGTCTGAGTTTTCATGACAAAAGAGCTGGGATTCGTTGGGGATTTGTGTATGTGGAAAAAAATAGTTAAGCAAAGAATAAATCCAGTGCAGTAATCCTCACTGTTACTGGAGAGACTTAATAGGTCTTTTCACATTATGCAAACCCAGCAAATAAAAATAAGGGTCACAGCTTTAAGAAGAGTTGTTTGTAGGATCTGTGAGTCTAAGCAGAATGTCACAATATGTAGTCTTCTGGAAGAAGCAAACAGACCATTAAATCTTGGATGAATAAAGCATGTTTTCAAACTGCTACAGCCTTTTGTCTTTTTGGAATCATTACAGCAGTACTTGGGGTTGCGGCTCTGATTATGTGAAGACAATTGGACAGTAAGTTTTAGTGGGACTAAAATTTGCCCCATGGTGCCAGAATGAAGGTCTGGTTTGGAAACTGCTTTACGCAAAGAAAGAGACCCACCAGCTGCAAAACAGGTGGTAACCCACCAGGGGCAGGCATATATGAAATCACGGCCCTTTATTTGGATTATGGTGAAAGGAAAAATGAAAGGATAAAAGGTAGAACAGCTGACTCAGAGGAGCAGCCTCCTGACTTTTTATTAGAGCTTTCATAAATGAAAGTGCAGTTAGGCTGCATGCTGGAATAATGGAGATCCCAAATGTTAAACATATCATGTGGGCCTCACAACCAGGTGCGTGCCTGCTTGATGTGATTAAAAAAAATCTCACTGGTGCTAATATATGGCTTTGCATGATGTATTTATATATTTTGTGTGTATACATATATCTCTTTTATTTCTTTAGCAAAATGAACTAACACTGTTACTACCCTGAAGGATCCAGTCCCCAGTGGCTCCATCATGAAACGATGTTGTCGATCCTTTTGGAGAACTTGAGGCTGAAGAATGAGCTGGAACAACCTGCCCTGCTCTTATCCTTTCAGAGAAAAGCGTAAGGCTGCCAACAGCACAACTGAAGTTATTTCAGGTCTTTAATGAGTTCTAGACTTAAGAGAAAAGTCAATTTAAAAGAAGGTAATAATATTTTTCCTGTATATTTGTTTATTGCCGCAATAGTGAAAGGAGAGAGCATTACATGTAGCCTTTTTACAAGAGCTTTTATCTGGACCTCAAATATTTAGTGTATAGCTAGCATTGCACAAAGTAGGGTTTTATGGTTTATAGGCAGTGCCAAGATTTAAATCCTGTCCAACAATAACAGGGAATATTTCCCAGCACTGCAACTTGATTGCCCATGCTCTTTCCTGTTAGAATACTCGTTGTCTCTCTCATTTAGCCTGGTCAGACAGTGTTTTCCCTGATAGTTTCTTAGACATGAAGTAGCTGGCATGGGCCAGGGATCGCTCCCAACTGACAGCTGGAAGCGTTCCTTTTTAGAAAAATATCATTTAATCTTATAAAAGCAGAAAGACTTTTTCAGTGGCCATGGGAACAGAGAACAAGCCCTGATACTATTTAATTTAGTTATGGAAATCTTTTGTGTGAGCCTCCTTTTTAAGTGGAGTAGAATGCTCTCAACACTTCCTAGGATTAGGTAATTTTGTCAAATAGAAAATGCAGATGTACTAGAATTGGTGCTGTTTACAAAGTGTAGAGTTGCAAAGTTTTCCTCATGATACCATGGAAAAGATACTAAGATTAATTAAAAAAAGAGAAATAAATATGTACTGAAATATAGTTGTATCCAATGAGGGGGGAGGATGAGTGGTGGGAAGGAAGAAATGAGAAAATTGGTTCTCCTAGCTTGTAGAGGAAAACAAGATGCTAAGGTTTCAGCATGTGGCATTAGCTTCACCATTCTGGGGGCCTCTGAAAAAGCAGAGGGAAAAAGGACTGAAAATTCTTTGGTCCTTTGTAATTTGGATAAATAGGTCGCAGCCACAGCCCACAGGGGTGGGTTTTTTAAGGTTAAAAGATGTGAGATTAAGGAGGAATTTATGTGAGGCTGTGTCTGTATGGTGCAAGAAAGCAAGAACCATTCCTACTGGGTAGACAGGCGTGTAGCTGGTTTCACTGGGACATCATTGACATGGGCTGCCTGTGCCAGGAGATTAAAAAGTGAAATCAATTCCTTATTTAAGCCATTGGTGAAATAAGTACGTTATGGTGTATGTGGTTAGCTTCCCCAAACCTTCTAGGGTAGCTCAAGGGAGCTGTAAATACAGTGTCCATTGGTGACCTCTGCATGAACATCAAGCTCTCATTGTTGAGCAGTAGAAGATTTTTGCTGCACTGAGAGAGGTTTTACTACAGTCCTGTGGTAGAATTTTTCTTGCAAGTAAGAGTGGGGGCTGCTTCTGAAGTTGTTGCTTGGACAGGCATTTTAGAATGTCATTAATGACATTTCTAATATATAAGTCATAATATTTCTTTTCTTCTCAAGACTTTCCTATGCTTTTACAGAATTGTCAGGATTGCTGGTCTCTTTAGTGTTTGGTACTTTCCATGTGATAGATCATTAACTGCTTCTTTGCAACATCATGTGGACCCTTCTCCTCATTTGAGTTACTTTAAAACTATTCCAGATTCCTCAGATTTCTTTTGTTATGACTTAAAATACTTTCCATAGCGATGTTTTTAAATGGAAGTGTAACATCTGACTGGAGTGTTTAAAATCTGTCTGTGGCAGATAATGTAAGAATGACCTTGGCCCTGAATTTCCAAGCGGGGAGTGGGAAGCTGGCTGAACACTGTGCTAACACGAGCACAGCTCATTCTCTCTGCAGAGAGGGGGAGAAAACAACTGCTGGATGAACAACTTTGAGGCTGGAGTCATTTGAATAATTTTTCTGAATGACACAAGTCTGAGCTCATGAGAGTCATACCCAATCCAGCTGAGGAGCAGAAGCAAGAGCCCAGCTGGGAATCCTGCTGTTCACTGACTGACAACACAGACATTGATAAAATATGAACCTTCTGAAGTCCAGGTATTCTGGGGAAGGTAAAAACAATTTTAAATGTTTTTTAAAATGAGACCATGAATACAAGAAACGTTTCCAACTAATAAAGCCTGTTGCTGATAACAACAAAAGTTTGGTAGTAGAATTTGTTGTAAATTTATATTTCATTGCTTTCACCATACATTTAAGTGTATTTCTTGCATCTCACTGTCACAGTGATTCATTTTGTTATATCTTCCTGTTTAATTAAAAATTAACCAAGAGTCACCAGCTGGGAACTAAGTCACAAAGTTGCAAAGAACCTATCGATGCCAACTGAGATCCAAGGGCAAGTTGTTGCTGCTAAATTACTAGAATGATAATCCACTGACGTTTTGGAATCCATCTTTATGACTTCAGGTCTGTCCTATTTGCACGTGGCTCTGCTGAATTGTTTTTTTCAGTCTGACTTTAAAGCTTGGAGGTAATAACTGTGGCACATTCAAATGAGTGGGACTACAGTGGTTATATTTGTCTGTTCATTCACTCAGGCTTTACAGCAACATGTAATTCTGCACACAAAGTTTACTTCTAAGGTATAATACCAGAGGGTCTTTTAATAATCCTCTATGAGGATATAGTTGCCCTTTTTTTAATAAAAAAGGATGAGGATATTCATGGGGACTTGGCAGAGGGGAACACAGAGCGATCCTGTGCTACATGGTCTTCAAGAGGCCACCGTGACCACCTCATGGGTCCAGTAAGACTGCAGTTCTCCTTCCTTCTTCCCAAGTGTTTCTAAGAGCATTCTGACTGCCTTGATGTTATCTTAGTGTGACAAAGACACATTACCTGTGCCTCTTATTTTGTCTTTTTGGAGAAATGAATGACAGAAGTCCATCTGCACATACAGGGGTGGAATGGGGGATTGCCAAGCCTCTATTTTAAAATTAATTTTCACAGAATAAGAGAAGTATGCTGTCAGTTTGAAGAGGGTTTATGAATGAATTTTTCTTTTTTTCTTTCTTTTCTTTTTTTCTTTTTCCCCTGGAAAGCTCTGGGTCCTCTGAATGCACATATACAGATATATTTCACTCTATTTTTTTGTTTGTTTTTTTGCTTTACAGTGAAATTGGAAAACGTTTGGTTATTTTAGCTTTTAACTCTATAGCTAGTACACAATCTAAGCATAAACAGTGCTAACAGTATTTAGTTTATGACTGAATTTTAAATAACACTGCTAGGGAGGAGCTAAAGTTATGTATCAAGAGCTCATTGTGTCAATATAGAGAGTATTTACACAAAGATATGGCATAAAATGTGAGTACAAACTATGTGTATGATATAATGTTTGCATATGGTGTATAGAGTGGATAAAAACAATGTGAGTGTAATTTTATTAAGGCAGTTCTCAAACAGAAATCTCTAACCTCTAATGTTAGAGCAAAAACTCTATAATGATGTGATGAATTAAAGTCAGATTATGATTATTAATGTATGTCTAACATAACACTAGACACTGCAGAGAATTTTCTTTTCATAGCAGATTTATTTCACCTGCTGATATTGCTTATGAGTATCATAGAATTTGCAATTAATTATGCTTAATGAAGGATGGCTTCAGATTGCCTGATTCCTCAATAATTTGCCTAGAAGATTACTGAAGATTTTTTTTTTTCCATTTCCAGGTATGAGCTTTTAGGAATGGCTGGTTGTGTTGTCGCTCCTTTACCTATAATTTGTGATACTATGACAATACTGTGAGATCTCTACTGTTGTCTATGGAAACTTTCAGAACAGAAATATACTTTGGTGTAGTTGATTCCATTTTTCCTCATTTGGTTCAGAGCTACATTTTTTCTAGAACAGTGAATTAATATTTCTAATGCACTTACTGTCCACCAAACTTTTGTTTTGAAGGCAAAGACAAGTGGGAGACTCAAAAAGTTCTGCTGAAATGGTGTCTGTGTGTTATTTTTGGAAAAAGCTGTATCAGTAAAACAAATTTATGAACCATATTGCTGCTTGCAAAAGATTTGTGACATGTATCTCCATCAAATCCTAAACCCTTTGATTCCTGCTTTATGAGAGTAATAAATAAATTGTGTGATGAGTAATAATATTGCTTCCTGGTTGCATAGAAGCAAAACAGTGGCAGCCAGAAGTTCACTCCTTTCCCTTGTCCTGCAGAGTATTCTGTGTAGTCTGTATGTGTTGCTTTGAGGAAGCTGGAAGGAGACACCACATCATTTCTGTGCACTTCAGGGGCTGTGAAACATTAGGAAGTTTCAACACAATTCTTTGCTTGCTACTGACTCTAAAACAGCCACGTGTGTGTCTGTTGTTTTACTTAAAACAATGAAAATGAATTGACAAACTTTGCATTCTGAGGCAAAGTAATGACTGTTTTCTTGCTCTATGAATTATTATTTCTTCAACTACTGCAGTTACCTTTCCATCAGGGAGTAGGGAATGCCTGTTTGCACCTTCATTGTAGTATTTTATTTGAATACCTGTTGTAACCCTTTCTTCGGTGGATCCTTGGTGTGCAGACCATTGAAGACAGTTAATGGCCACTGTCTATTTTCTATGCATGTAGCAAGTTGTGCTGTGCCATGGTTACAATTTCTTTTTTAGTTGTACAGCTTGGAGTCTATTAGGGAGAGAAATGGTACTATCATGCAACTCATACATTCGTTTCAAACTGTGTAATTAATTGCACTTTAGTTCTGTTTGATTATTGGACAGTACTGGGTACCTGAAAGCCACTAAACTCTCTATATGACCAAGTATACATGTTTCCTTCTGAGTGTGTTCTGAGGACAGATCTGTTAAAGGTTGTCTTCTCCACGCTCACACTTCCTCGGTTGCAAGGTTTGAAAAACTTCATCAGTTGAGAGATTTGAAAAATACTAGCAGCACTTCATCTTTCTCTGCTGTGTCACCTGAGTCTCACTGGATGCTGAAATAACCCATCTCCATGCAGGTATTCTCTTCTGTTTGTTTTCCTTCACTAGTATCACCATACCTGTTACGTTAGCATATAGGCATGCTTATCTATAGAAGTGGAGTACTAGCAGTAAAGACTTCTAGATTCCTCAGAATAGATACTTTCACTCTCTAGAAGTAGTCTTTAAAAGTGGTGAGAGGCTTGGAAGAGCCAAGCATATACTGTGCTTAACTTAAGAACAAGTATGGATGTGATTTTCATTTGTCATGCTGGGTCCTTTTCTGTGCTTCATTAGATGACTGTAGGCAATCTCTGCCATGAGATTCTTAGGGACTTGCCTGTGCCTAGAGGTAAGACTTCAGAGCACTATGATGTGTAATGGCAGAGACAAATACTTGAGATGAAGGCCTTATTGAAGCTGGTTTTTTGTTTTGATCTGAGATTTAGCCTTTTTTCCCACGTGCCGAATGAAAAGTTACAGATGAATTGCAGCAGCAGCTGAACTTCAGCATGACTGAAGCATGCTCAGTGTAGAAAGAACATTGGAACTTCTTAGAAGTAGTTTGTTCATCCAAGGGAGCATGTGCAGGAGGTAATTGAGGAAAGTAGGAGACAGTTCCTAGATCCTAGTCCCTCAGTTAAACATCAGCTTCAAAGCATACTGACTTCTCAAAATAGGTTAACATTTTCACTCTAGGTTTACAGTGTGCACGTATTATTTTCCTTTCTTCATGATCTGATTCCTGGAAATCAGAGTCACTTTTGCTTTCCACTTGCTTGTCTGAAGAAGCACACGCTGAAGAACTTAGAGTCCAGGCTGAAGTTAAATTGTATTTGGAAGAATTATTATAGTGAAAAAGCTTAGTACCAGCTGTGGTGTTGAACTTAAACAGCTTAAACTAATGCAAGTTTAAGTCGGTCTTTATAGTGTTGGCAGGCTTAGTTGTAAAAATAATTCTGTTTTCACATCTGGATCTCTAATGCTGAAACAAAAAAAGCTACAGAAAAATTATTTCTCAGTTCCAAAGTTGAGTGTCTATTCAGGACTAAATAATGCATTTTATTTTTTCATCCCTGAAAAATGTGCTGGATAGTGTGTTACCCTGAGGGCCCTTAAATGTCTAGGATGCTCTAAAGGGAAAGTGCTAAGATAAAAAAACATTAAAATGTGATTTTTATTCATGTTGACATTAGTTTTTTACTCTGTAAACAGCTCCATACTGTCACAGCATCAATTTCAGAGATTAAACACTCTGACAATGGCTGTAAGAATGATGGTCAGATTAATTTCTTATCAAACCGAGTTGATTCAGTGTAAGGAATGGAAACTACCTGATGTATTTTACAGATCAAAGCTAATTCTCCATTGACACACACGCACTCGAGTAGGCGCATCTGTGTGACAGCTAAATTATAGGAGTGCTTTACACACACATTATCTTGTCACAACACAAGAACATCCTACTGTGCTAAAGTACCTCTTCCAGAAGAAACATGTAATTTCTCTATATTGTTGGGGAGGATGCTGAACAGCTTATTTCTTTTTACAGTCATTTCACTGTAGAGTTTAGCTGCTTATTTAAAGGCAATGATTATAAGATCTTTTTCCCTTTTATGTATTAGGGAAAGTGAATGCTTTTGGTTTATGCCACTGGAATGAAAATTGTGTTTGTATATTTGGGAAAAACTTCATGAGTATTTAGCAACAGCTTTTGTGACACCATTTTCACACTCTCTAACAGTTGATACTGTCCAGTTTGAAACTAGGGTTAGGTCAGCCCAGGGTTTGAAAACTTAATCATTATTAAACCAGGGTGCTATAAATTGAGCTCAACTTCTCAGCTTCTCATATGGCAGCTCAATATATAGGGCCTAGGCCTGTAACTGGGCACTGTTAGCAGCTGAACTGAGACTGGGACAGTTTGTGTCAGGGCTTGTTTGGTTCTCAATCCATTACCAAGGAAAAGGACAATTGCAAAAGTATAATAATGCAGATCAACATTTAAATCTCAAAACAATTTCCCTGTTTTATGGTGCTTATCCCAGACTCCTGGCTCTGAAGACAAAAAATGGTTAAAATAATATTTCTCTTCAACAGCTACATGCTCCTACAGGTAAATATGCTCTTCACCTATAACAAAGTTTTAAAAACAGCTAAAACACTTAGCTCATTTTTCAATGCATATGTTCTTTTTAAACAGCATCCTTTTCTTCCTCCATTTCCTTCTGACCTGAAGCCCCTTGACACAGGTGTCGCCATCTAGCAATGCTGTTGACTGCTCCTCAGAAGCCTGTTGCCATGTGTGACAGGCCCATGGGGTGCTTGGCTGAGGGGCTGACCCTTCCCATGCCGGTGCTGCCCTGGGCACACACCGGCTCCCACAAGATCTTGCCCTCTCTGTATTTCTGTTGCTATTAAAACCAAGGCAAAAGAGTTGTAAAGAGTCATTTAACTGTAGAAATTATTTTAGTTTTGTCTTATTTGCTTACTTAGGCCTGTTTTCTGAAGTTCTGGGGAATGCTCCATCCCCAACACAACGGCTGTAGAGCACACAATGTTGGGTGAAGGTGAGCGGCTGGGCCCAGGCTCGGGGTGTGGCAGCCGGGCAGGTGCTGAGGCGCGGCCAGCTGGGCGCCATTTTGTGCAGCTTCCCGCCTTGTGCTGGCTGCTCCAGCTGAGGGCAGTGCCCCTGCAGCTGAGGAGGACGTGTCCTGAGGGGCCTTTACCGCACTTCGGTGGTAAAATTGTAAGAATAATTCAAGGTACTATTTTTAAATTATAATACTTCCTTTTTTTCTTTTTTTTTTCCTTTCCTTTCTTTTCTTTTTCCCCCCTTTTAAAAAGACATTGCTGTGTGGAGCAGCACCATGACTGGCGTGTTAAGGGGAAACGAATTTCTCTAGATATTTAACAATTTAACACCCACCTTTCTATTTATTGGCTATTAATATCAACATTTCATACATCTCTCTCAGTGGTGGTAGTGATTTAGAAGCTCTCCTCGAGGTTTATTTTACTTTGTAGCATTATTTTCTTTCTGAAAGAGCTCCCTTGCAGCCACAGCGTCATTGGCACTGCCCAGGGTTTGCCCTTGGCTTCTGGTGTTTACACACCAGGGCAGGCCCTGGATAAATAAAAGTGACAAAAGGAGAAGCGTGGGTTTCAGAAGTAGCTGGAATACCCCAATTTTCCCTGTTTTTAGTGTGGCCAAAGAGACAGGTGGGCGTTGTGTGCCAGGCAGGGTGCTGTGTACTGAGGCTGCTGTGCTTGCTGAAGGCGGCTTCACCCAGAACACTCGTGTGACTTATGTTGGTGTGAAATGGTTTTACAGGGGGCCTGATTTTTAATACTGACTAAAATGACACCACACAAAAGTATATGAGATGTCAAGTTTCCGTACATTCTTTACATAAACTGGGCAATACTTTCTGTTTTCATGTATCATGCTTTGACTTACTATCACGTGAATAATGAACATGAGAGAAGTATCTTTTGTTTCTCAATTTACTAAAGCCACTGTTGTACAGAATCTCACAGCAATTTTGGTTGGAGGAGTAGACAGATGTAATACCATCCTCTCTGTCTCAACACCACTAGCATTTTCTGTGCCTATTCACCTGCCACTAAGCTCACACATCCTGAATCTGTCACATGAAGGTTGGTTGCCATGGAAAGAATTGTGATCTCATGAATTAATATATTCTGTGTAAGAAAAACTTGAGCATAGATCTGATACTCTTCCGATAATGTGGAAAAAAAACACGTGAAGGAATGGAAGGGAATAATGTAAAAATGACTGTTTTCTATTTAATATTAACGTATGCTCAAGATGTTTGTATTGTGTCATGTCTTGCACAGAGTGTGAAACATTGATTATCCAATCTGAAACAGCAAAACGTAACACTGCACTTTTTTTTTAGAGTATTTTGAATCACTAATTCATTAAATAGAGCTGGGATACTATGTTCTCGACAAAATAAGCCCTTTTCTAATTAATCTACTGCTTTCTTGTGTATGTGCAATACAAAAACAATTACACATGCTTTTTTTTCAACAGTGTCTTTTTGTTTTGGTATGAATTAATAATTGGCATTCCATTTTGCTATAAAAGAAAGTATTTTCTTTTTTATAAGGCTGGACACATTGATACTATTAAAGGAAACTTATGTAATAGAATAGTACATGAATGTGCTGAGTTATGAATGCAAAAAAATGACACAATTTTGAAATTTTTTCTGGCCTGATGGTTTTCTACATTTTCTCATGAGAAAGGTAATTAAGTTGTTACTATAGATCAAATTTGTAACAGAATGAGAAAAAGTAATTTAATCTTTCACATTAATGTCATAAGATAATTGATTCACATGAAGGCTGAAATTTGGCAAGTATTTTCCCCAGGATCTCTATAAAAATGTCTTTTCTTCTTTCTCACTTAAGTAGACTGTCGGTGTTCAGCTTTATACATTTAATGATGCTGTGCTCCAAATCCCTATTTGTGCCCTATATAAATACATGTTTATAGTTGACCACATGGCATGTGCTTAGTGGTTATGTGCCTGGAATCCTGCTGTGAAATGACGGTTCACGGAGAGTGACCATGAAGTGGTAGGCTTGACTTCAAAGGAAAGCTGTCTTTACTGGTTTGCATACCAGGCAAGTGGGCACTCAGGAACCTGAGTAAAGACGTTTTTACTTTCCTTTTCTTTTTTTTTTTAAATTTTTTGTTTCCTTTTTTCTTTTTTTTCCTTGCTTTCCTTCTCAATACTTTATTTTTTATGGATCAGCTCTTTTAGCATTGTTGTTTAAAACCACAGCATCACTGTGACTTTCACAGTGGATAAGATGGAGGTTCATGGGACCTTATCCTTGGCATTTGGTGAAAGTTTTGCCTCTCTGGAAATTTAGAGAAATGGGAGAGGTGAACATTGAGATTAAGGGGGAAAGAATGGGTTTGTGGTAGAGTACTGTAAGTGGCTTTGTTCCAGTACTGGTGTAAAACCTTAAATGAATACAAAATAAACCCATGGTGCTCTTATCTTGGCTGTGATTTGACTATTGGATTGAGATTAAAGAGTGTTCACACGTTGCTGAGCTGTTAAGTACGGTTTTGCTATTTAAGTAACTCTTCAGTTTACTCCCACGCAAGCTTATAGTCAAAGGTCTCTGCAAAGCATTTGATGGTAAAATTGGGAAATTGTGAATGTTCTTATCTGTTTGTATCTTTGTAAGAGGAATATTAGGAAGCAAACAAATATTGTGACTGTGAAGTCCTTAATTTTAAGCATTTTGAGTGTAACTCTTCTGGATATAAAGCAATCCTAATATGCCAGTGCCATTGCTGTACTTTATCTATTGTTAAAGATATATTCTGCCATAGTTAATTTTGGCTGTGAGCTTTGAGAAGTAACAACCATGCGTCAATAATTAAAAGCACCATCAGAACTGAAGCTTCAGTTATCTTTATTTCCGTCTTGGCATCCCACGAGTCAAGAAAAGCAATGACAACAGTAAGAAGATTATTTTTAGAAATATCTCAAGTAGAATGCACGAATGTTAAAATATAGATTGACTTTCTTTACTACTACAAAGTCTATTTTTGTCATTTCAGTATTTTCATTGTTAGTCACTCTTATCCTGTGACGTAAGCACCCCTTGCTAGAATTCTTTGTTGGAGAAGCACCGAGTCTTGGTTTTGGTGAGTTTGATTAAGACTGTTCTTCAAGCGATCAGAGTCAGTGCTGCCTATGATAGAGTAGTGAGTGCTGACCTAAACCTCACAAGTTTGTACCCAAGTTTGACAGTGACACATTGAGTGACCTTACAAAGGAGATGATATTCCCTTTCCTCATCTTGGTTTTCCATCTGTGACATGAGAATAATAATTTTGACCTACTGAAGAAAAGCTCATTAAAGCCATCTATGCATTAGTGATTGAGGTTTGAACCTCACTTTGGTGCCGTGTAATGCAATATGCCTGGTGGATGCTGTTGACATATTTTCTTTAAGACTGTTAGTTCAGTGTGAATACAGGGAGAAGAGGGCTTTGAACAGAAGACAGTTCCTTCTTTGAAGAGAACGTGCATACACTGCGTGCTGAGACAGGGGCGTATTGTTCTATTTCACACATGAGTTACTCAAGCTCTGCATCTAGGGTTACACAGGAGAGTAAGGCAGAACCAAGGACCCAACTAAACATTCAATGGTTTATCAAGAAAATAATCTCTATCTGGCTTCTGTTTGTACTCATTTGGGCGCATCCTGCATATCTA
Organism: Brachypteracias leptosomus; assembly: GCA_013401335.1. Lineage (NCBI taxonomy): Eukaryota > Metazoa > Chordata > Aves > Coraciiformes > Brachypteraciidae > Brachypteracias > Brachypteracias leptosomus. The sequence continues at coordinate 62,738 of VYZX01019865.1, read as the reverse complement.
GTGATAAGAACTATTTGAATTAAGAGAAAAAAGAATGAAACCTGACAAAGACCCTGATGGACAATACATGTCATGGTTTTTCAGGACAGGTATACTCCACTGGCTAAGCAACATGTCACCTGACAGGTATCTGGAAAGCAGGTAGTTACAATCCAAACCTCCTGTGCAACATTCAGTTTCAGGTGGCTTGAAATTGCTGGTGATTCCCACAGACAGAGTTTGCAACCTCCTAGAAACCTCATAGTGCTTCACATTTAGTCATAGTGAATAACTCGCAAAGGCTTTTGTCCAAGATTTAGTCTTGAACCTAACCTGACTTCCCTTAAGCCACCTTCTTTGTATCTTCTTTAGGTAGCTATTACACTAAGCTTTCTGATAAATGTTTATGCTAGAGTGTCATTGTTAAAATAATTACCTAAGCATTGATTTATCCTTTTTGGTGGCACTACACATTTTAGTCCATCTGAATGTGTTTGTGTATTTTTTCTATGGTAGTTCATAGTAAATAAGTCAATTTTGTCATATGTTAAGTGTTCTTCCTATAAATAGATAATTGTTCATTTCTCTGTGAGCTTTCTGACCAATATATATGTAAGTACATGCAGAAAATGAAACAAAGCACTTTCTTGTGATAAGTTAGAATGCAATGAGTTTGACTAAGTGAGAGTTTCTTCAGTAAGAGATATTTTTCGGTATAAAATAATGAATATTCATTTAAAAAGCTTAGTTTCTTCTGAAATGTTGTCTGTGCCTTTAAATACATATAAAATATCATTTATGAAACAGCAAACCTTGTGGAAGTTGATGAGAAATACATTGATGACTCCAGGGACCAGATCCTCTAAATGATTATGCATATGAATAACATTGTTTGAAAAGATTGCAGTTGATTTTAAATGAGGTGTTAGGGTAAGGCTAAAAATGCAAGAGTGATGCAGCTGTGTGAAGAGCATGATATGTCATGGTAAGAACATGACTCGCTTCAGGTTTGGTCTCCATCTGATGAACCTGCTTGTAGAACATGAACAAGAGCAAAGTCCTTGTTTGGAATAATTAAAGCCTTGGAAACTTTTTAGAACAGGTCAGATAATTAGCTTTCCACAGGAAATTTTACTAGACTTAGTGCCAAGTCTATCAACAATATTTCTGAAAGTGATAAAGATGAGCAGTCACTTGCCAGGATGTGTCACCTCCTATGTAGGATGTGCATCATAGAATTTGTTGTTAATGTGTTTGTGGTTAGTATGAGAACCTTTGTTAGTACTTTGAGTTATTTATAGCCTTTTTGCTGGCCTTTTACAGCATGTTAAACACAGTTTACGCTGTGTACAGTGCTTGCCATAGCAGGATTTTGTGGCAACTGGAGCCTTGGGTTACACTGTGACACCACTAGTCAGGGACACCAACAAGTGTTTGTACATAATACTTTGTTACTAGAAAACATCCTAAAGGGCAATATTAGAATTGTCCATAATTCTGTTTCTAGAAAGAGCAAGCCAGAGAAAAAGCAAAGAAATTAAAGTGGTAGTACTGCAAGTTTAGATACAAAGTAGTGAGTCAAAATCAGATAAATCCTTTAACCTGAAGTCAATGGAAATGAAGTGACTGATTTAGGGACATGCAGAAGTTCTGTGGCGTACCTGGGAAATGACTAAAGATCTCCAGAACCTTCATCCAGTAGCTTCATTTTGTGGTAGTACTTATTCTCCAGTGTACACTTCCTTAAGCTTATCAGCAAGAGGGGTAGAGAAATACAGAGAAAGTGTGCTGAGAGTGTTAACCTTCTGTTTCTATCCTAATTAGCCAGAATTCAGGTTTCTAAAGTGAGGAGCTTAGGTGAGTAGAATAATCTGTCATATGCCCATTCTTATACTTGTGGCGCAGTCACTGAGCTCAGTCTACCCACCTGTCTTCTCAGTGTCTAGTCTTGCTTCCAAGATGCATTCAACCCGTGTTAATCCACGCTTTCCACAGCAGTGGCTTCCTCCTAATCAATGGCAGCTGATGCTGTTTTTATTAGAAATCCTAATGGAAACTACCTAATTTTCTTGATTTGCCAAATGACCAGAAGAAGTGTCTGCCCACTGCTTTTGTACAGAAAGCTAGTTGCTTCCAAACATATACTATTGAACTATAATTTCTCTTCCTAAACTACTCATAATTAATGATAATATAAGGTCTCTTTTAATTATTATTATTTGAAAACCAGATAAAAGCCACTGAAAACAGTATTAGGCCTTTCTCCTTTGTATTTAGATGAGTGATTTAGAAGACAGATTTTAATGTTATAAGGCTTCATTTTACATTTTTTAATTGTTCTTTTAAAACTTTTTTTTTTCCACTGTAGTTTAAAAGTCTATTCTGCCAGTGGCTAGCTTCACTTTTTTCTTTTTTTGGACTTCCCATTGGAGAACATTTGCATTTGAAAGTTTTTTTCTGGGCCTTGCTCCGGAGATTATTGTGAGGAAGTGTGGGTGTGGGGGAGGTTTTACTAATTACGAACTCCTCTCTCCTGTTGCAGCTCAAAATACTGCAGAGCTTTCAAAGAGCACTGTGAAGTAATTTGATGGCAATTTGGTGTGGTGAAGACCATGGGAACATCAAATTCCATAGCTGTTATCTGACACTAATATCATATTTAAACATTTTCCTTAAAAATCTGGCAGTTGTCACCAAACCTAATATAAAATTACATAGTATATGCTATATTTTATATATGTTTAGATTAAAATAAACATAGTTGATTGATAGTATGAGATCTGATCCTTTAGTTACTTATCCCCACACCACTTTAATGTTATATTTATATAGACCTACTGATCTCAGTGAATCGACTGTAGAGCTTAGTGCTCCATACTATAATCAATGTCACAGAGACCTGGGGTAGAGAAGCTGGAGCATTCATGTTCCACAGATTTGCAGGTATAATATCTAGAGTGAGATGAATTTTGGAGATGTCCCTTGTATCCCACCAACACAAAGAATTCCGTATCAGGCAAAAAGCATTTTTTTTGGGGGGAGGGAAGTCAGAGGGAGGCTTTGCAGAGTGATAATTTTTTGCTGTTTGTATGATCTCTGCTCTTTTCTGGAATTATATTTTTCTGTGCTAGAGAAACAGAATTTCTTAGTTCACTTAGGCACTACAAATGGGGAAGACCTGAAGTAGTCAGTAGTTGTCTTTTTCCCTTGTAGTCATGATCTTTTGAGACTAAGTTTCCCTCATGCTGTAGGCTGAATGTGAACTGTGGAGTAAGGGACTGGAGTGACCACATTGAAGAATGGGCTAAAACAACAGGTCATGGCAGAAATCCCATGTTACACATCTTAATTCAAATTCTAAATAGTGCATTTTGATCCCGGTATGTTGATTACAGTGCATTTTCTGGGTATAAAAAGTCTAGATAGCTATATGCCTGTGAAAAACCTGAGAAAAGGTGGAAGAGACTGGATCTAGTTGATGAGTAGTAGGTTCTGTTTCATTACACGTGTTTGAAGAAATTGAAGTAGGGAGAACTGGCTAAATAGCATAGTTGTGGTTTACTGATGTGTGACTGTTTTTAATGTAGGCTGAGAAAGAAATGATATTCCCACATCATGAGATTGAAAACAAAATGAACGGGAGATAAAAAATGTATATGAGTGCTTTTTTAATGAAGCTAGGTATTTTATCCAATGTATGAAGCAAGTTTTCCCTATCAGAAGGGGGTGACATGATGAGGCTTTACAAATAATTTTTTAGGTGATCACAGAAAGAACATTCAACTCTTCAAGC
>VYZX01019865.1:39223-50318 GCA_013401335.1 Brachypteracias leptosomus | reverse complement strand
TATTCAGAAAACAGTCCAACCACTGAGGAGGACACATTTTGGTGATGTAATTTCTTCTTGTGTGTTTCCAGCATCTTTCACAGTTCTCTGGAGCATCCTTCTTTGGGCTGCACTGGAGTAGGTCTTCACTAACTTCAGACATAACAACTGATCCTTTCTGTCTTTAGACCAAACTAGTTTTCTTCACATTATTCTTTTGGCAATTATTTCATTTTGAAGGTAAGAGGCTCAAGAGTTTTCTAAGCCTTCAAAGAATGTTGTTACTACTGCTCCAATTTATACATGGTAGAATTTGATAGGGAATCTGAGATTTGTTCTAGGAACATTAGCATTTGTAAACTGTTATGTATAGAGCTAAGATGAAGTTTGCAGCCATCATTCATCACAGTACAAATCTGTCGTCCCATAAATGGTCTCACTGAAACTATGGGCTTACTCATAGAAGAGTAACAGGAATAAATCTTAAATCTTTTTACTATCAAAACCACTTGAAAATATGTAATTTTATTTTGTTGGACAAAATCTGGAACAATTTTGGCTTCATTGAAAAAGTCTTTAATTAAGATTGATTTGAATTCAAACTTGCATCTGTACTTATCTTGCTTATTAAAATATATCTGGTGACCTTTCCCATTTCTATACCAAATGGATTTAAAGCAAATAAATGATGCCGTGGCCTACACATGTTGCAGTTGCACATAACAGAACAATATGAGCTCCCTCTTGTGGTCGAAAACCACTTCTCAGTCCCCAAACTGAATCAGGAGTAACTTTAACAAATTAGCTAAAATATTTCAAAAGTTTCTTGTGCGATTCCTGGAATTCATTAAAGGATAACTCCCTGATGTCCTTCAGTATTAGTGAGAGAAAAGATTTAAAAGTGTGGCACAAAAAAGAATAGGACTGGGGGTCATTCTAACCACAAAGTAATTGCTTCTCTGAATACATTGTGTTTAAAATCCTGAATAACCACGCCAGATATGCAAGTAGAGAGTTCTTAGTCTAGCAGAACATAATTTTAAGCCATTAACATTGAGATAAGAAGCATGTTTTCATTAGGGTGGAAAGAGTAGTTAAACAACTTCTGGACTGGCAGAGACTGCAAAATAAGCTACTCAGTGTAGGTACTTAAGGACTGAAGATTCTTAGAAAACTGTGGAGAAAAACATTCACATCAAAATAAGTCAGAAAGTGACAACTACTTCAGTAGTACTGTTTTACAGGCTTACAGCAGAGTCTGCTTATAATTGTTGCTTGTTTACCAAGATTACTTTTGCTTCTGTTAATGAATCAGATAGAAAACAGTGTAATGATACTGAAATTGTGGCTTATTTTGTTTGAACTTGATGCTTTATTTTGAGGGAGTTAATATCATATGGTTCTTGCCCTGTGTTTACAAAACAATAGGGAACTAGAAACTTAGACTTACGTGAATTAAAATAGCATACAAAGTCATAGGCTCAATATTCTGTGTCAAAAAGATACTTTATTTTCTAACCTGTGTTTTTATTTTTAAATATCTAAGTTGTTTAGTTTTAGAAAAATGGTTGTCAACTGGGGTTCAGTGGTGAGACACTGTTCTGTGTTGACTGGTGCAATGATTATGGACACCTAATGGTTGTAATAAGAATATCTTAAATGGGTTTTTTTGGATGGTCCTTCCAACTATTTTAGATCACAATGAGAAATACTGAACATCAACCTTTGCATCATATGATCAAGGTGTTGCAAAGGATCNTTTGTTCTAGACTAGATTCTCTTGCACGTGCACATGGATTTGATTATATTCAGAAACAATTCAAGCCACACTTTCAGAAGTTATCTGCTGGGCTTTTGATGGGAAGATATTTAACAGCACTGGCTACATGGAGATTAACTGTAAATATTAAAAATAATAAACCATGGAGTGTCTAATCATAGAAACAAACCTGTTATTGTCATCTGAGAATTAACCTTACTAAGAGAAAAGATGGCGACAAATGAATAGCTCTGCTTTCTGGAGTGCAAATAACTGGTCCAGCTGTCCAAGAGAATGTTTTTACCATTTATCAAATTGTTCTATTCTTTGAAATGCTTAAACTTTCTGTCCGTCACTTATGACCCCACTTGTTTAGTTTTCAAACATTCTTTAGCCTACCTGCAGAAGAGCTTTAACAAATGATGATTTCCTTTAAAGCACAGTTTACTTTAAGAAGCATTTTCCAATCCGTATGAGATTCTAAACTTTAAAGGAAAACAGGATGATGAAAGTAGAGCTGGAGAAATCCATTAGTAAACATATTGATTTTTATTACTTGTTTAGAAAATGATCATATTGTGGCCTTCCTAGAATAGCAGTTTTGACATGCTACAATTACTTTATTAATTCACACTTACTTTTCCTGCTTTTCCATTTGTTCCTTTGCTTGCTTTCTTACACTCTTCAGTTCATTTAGTTGTTTTTGTCTTTCTTTTCTTATTCTTACTTGCTTAACTACCACACCATATGAAGCCATGAGAAAACCTCACTAGCTCCTAGTGTTGCTTAGCAATGTCATGCATCTCTTGTTGTCTGTTGTGAAGCCATGGTATCCTGGTCTTTCAACAAAGTGATTGCTACATCACTGCTTTGCTATAGGTCCAATTTTTTCCCTGAGATTTCTGATAAGAGATGATGTGTCTAGACAGCATACATAAGAGATTACCTTCTATCCATTATAATATAATTAGACCAAGCCATACCAAAGCTCACCAAGATTTTATGTTTAAAAGGTCAACAGCTTTTATTCCATATTTCAAAGATAAGCACCTTACATTGGGCTTAATATGTAGAGTGCTGTGCCTGAAAGAAAAGGAACTTCAAAAGATTTCTCCTTCTATTATATCATTCAAAATAGACATTTGATACTGTAATACGTCCATTTTAACTTCTGTGATTCATGGAGCTAGAGATAAAAATAGGTCAGCTATGCCCCTACTGGTACAGGATTATTTCCTGAAATATATTTTCTATTTCTAAGTCCAGAGTAGATTTAACTATCTCAAGTGAGGATTTACATTTATTAAACTGGAGGGCTGTTCTTTGGTGGTCTTAATACATTATCATTTATTATTTGTATTATGGCAGCAATTGGAGAGCTCAACTGAAATGAGGACCCTGCTGTGCAAGGTACTCTATGAACACATAGCATGAAGTAATCTTTCCCCTGAAGGGTTTACAGTTTAAACAGATAAAACAAAGATTGATAAAGTGGCCGTGCCAATATCCCCATTTTAGTAAAACACAACTGAAGCAGAGAGAGATAAGCTGCTCCTGGGCTTGCTGGTAATGTGTATAACAGGCCTGAGAAGTGAGCCCAGAGCTGCTGCATTTTTGCCTTGTGCATTACCTAGAAACAGGTTTTTGCAATTGAATCCTTGGAGGATTTGACTACTAGATTTTTTTTTTTTTCTTCTCTACTCTCTTACCTCTTTGGGGATTTATAAAGTCCACTAAATTACTCTGCATTATGCAATTTCCAATCATAAATAGTCTTGCTCAAAACTATACCACTCAAACATCTGAAGAAACGTACCAGATAACCCACTTTTTTAGGACACCCTCCATTGTTCATCGAACAACTTGGTGAGGGTTTTTCTTTTTTTTCTTTTTTTCTTTCCCCCCTTTTTCTGCCAGCTCCTTTCTTACTCTTCTCTGAGATCATTGTATCTTTCTTTAGCTTTCTAATTCAAAATTCCCAGAATTGAATGCAGTATCAGTGAACAGTTTTGCCAAACTTCTACAAAACAGAGAGGTAGCTTAGTTTTTCCAAGTAATCACTGCCTGGCATATTCTGTACTGGAAAAATTTATCCTTGCAAATACTTCTCTGCCTTGTAGAGATCAGTAAGGAAAATCTAAGCTAAAACAATACAGCATGGTTCTAAGCAGCTTAGTGTTACAAAACTAGCATGGCAAGTTTGCAGACTTTTAAAACCAATCTGTCATGGTTTAACCCCAGACAGCAACTAAGCCCCACGCAGCCGCTCACTGTCCCCAGTGGGATGAGGGAGAGAATTGTAAGGGTATAAGTAAGAAAACCCATGAACTGAGATAAATACAGTTTAATAGGTAAAGCAAAAGCCACACACACAAGCAAAACAAAACAAGGGATTCATTCCCCGCTTCCCGTTGGCAGGTCAGTGTTTAGCCATATCCAGGAGAGCCAGGCTCCATCATGAGGTGACTTGGAAAGACAAACTCCATCACTTCAAATGTTCTCATGCTTCCTCCTCCTTCCCCCAGCTTTTATTGCTGAGCAATGTGTCACAGGGTGCAGGACACCCCTCTGGTCATTTCGGGTGAACTCTCCTGGCTGTGTCCCCTCCCAACTTGTGTGTACCCCAGTATACTGTACAGTATACTGGCAGGGTGATGTTTAGAGCCAAAAAGACCTTGACTCTATGTAAGCAGTAGCCAGCAGTAACAAAAAAGTCCCTGTATTATTAGCACTGCTTTCAGCACAAACCCAAAACATAGCCCCATACTAGCTACTCTGAAGAAAATTAACTCTACCCCAGCCAAAACCAGAACACAAACTGGTTTCTTTTTGGCCAACCTAGTTGAGAGTATCTCTTTGGTACTACATACAACTCTTGTTTTGCTGATTTTTTTTTGGGGGGGGGGCTTTTCTAGCAGGATAATGAGGTATTCTGGGACATAGTGATCTCTCTGTATGATGCTTGTCTGACAGTGGATTTAGAAACACAGATAAGAAGTTCCTCCATAAACACATTTATGAATATCATTTCAACAACAAAAAGTCCATTAACCAGGACTAAATCAGACATTTCATTGGTGATTGTTTTTTTCTTAGAAAAATGTAATTAGTAAATGAAATCATTTTTCCTCCTAAACAATGATTTATGAAGATTTTTTTCAACATTACGTAGAAAGGCTTTAATGTGTACTACCCAGCTGTTTTTATCTTCGAGTCATCTATACTTCCTCTTACCTTTCTTTCAAAGCATTTGACAAATCCTTTCTTCACATATCCTAAGCCTTCAGAATAAAATCAAGGACTTTTCATTATTAGATCTGATATGCAAATTACGATTGCCATATTTTGCTTTTTCACATTTAACATGTCTCAATAAACAGAAATAATTTCTAGAAAATACAATGTGGGGAGGAAATCAGAATTATTAAGATATTCCCAAGTCACATTTTTGCCATATCAAAATCTTGGAATACGGGCTTTCAATTTCCAAGTAGCTTTAGCAGTAACAAAAGAAACAAACAAAACATGGAACAGAACATCCCTTCAGAGGTATTCCTAACCACATTATATCCTTGGGGGGTTGCAATGCTATGAAAGGGAGTCTATTCATGTCTCTATTAATATTTTTTGTTTTCTCGATTTGGACTAATACATCTACCCCCTCTCACCCAACAAACAATGTATTTTCTGATTTAACATTGAGACAACAGAAGAGAAAACTGCAGCAGATTTCAATATGTTAGCAGCAGAAAGAATGCTAACAGCTCACTATTTTGGGGAAAAATAGAAGCCAGTGTCTTCAGGCTCAGACATCTGTTTCATACAATTTGCCAAGAAATGCCAGAGCTGTGAGCTCTAGTATCATTAATTAACATAATATAGCTAGTATTGAAGCTATTGTTTTAAAAGATTAAAGAAAATACACATTGTATGCATATTTTGTGTTCTTTCTCATATGCTGCTAAGCTTTTCTTCTTTTTCATAATTGCCACTACTAAGTTGTTTAATTGTTTGTTTTGCTCAGAATGGATGATGCTATGATGATGCTGTGCTGTGCATCCTTTTAATCTGTAAGACTACTGAGAGGCAATTTGGGCTGTCGGGCACACTTACCAGCCACGGGTGCAAACTTTGGTTCTACAGCGTACTTGTTTGTTGTTCACTCAGCTTTAGCCAAGACCACGATGCCCTCCAGCCAACAATGAATCAGTAACTAACGCAACACAACTGTTGTACCAACTGTGCAAGTGCAGCAAGGAAGTGACTGCTTTTGACTCTAGTTCCTTACACCCTTTGCCTACACTAGAGGCTTTAGGATTCAGGATGGTCCTCGAGGCGCTGGTGTGCGCAGCCCGGCCGCTGGGCGGGGAGATGGCGCAGAGTCAAAAATGAACATGCAACATTTATTATGCATGTGGGTTGGCTTTTATTCTTAGAGTGTCTTGTTTTCCTGCTCTTCTCAGTCCTGGAGTAATGCCTCACATGCAAAACAAGAAAGCTACAGTTGAGATATGCACAGTCAAGTCTAGTGTATCAAGGCTGACTCTTGCCACATTGCGTTCCATCTCCCCCCTTTCCACTACCCATGTGTGGGTGTATGAATAATCTGCTTAGTTTACTCAGTCCATATATCTATCATCTATGCCCCCCATAGTGCTGCCTGCTTTGTGGGTTAGTCAGATTTTAAGGGTTAGAAATTCAATGTTAACTGACTGATTCTTTTTATTTTCCTAAGCATGTTGCTGATGCATACAGGCCATAATGAAGAAATCAAATTGAATCTGCACTGATGCCTTGAAGAGCTGACTAGCCTGTGTTATTAAAAATAACATTAAAAATGTTTTATTTCTCTTTTTAGTCTTGTGTTTTATAGTCTTTTTTTTTCATTCTAATGTGAAAAAATTATCTAATCACAACAGCTATTTTCAGTAGGCAGCAACAGTGAAACCCTAGTTGATAATCTTACTGGACGGGTTTTTTCCTTGCAGTAACACGTCATTGCTTGTTAGCCATTTACTATTTTTCAAATAGAGCTAGGTTCTTACATTATTGTATTATCTTACATAGGATACAGAAAATTTCAAATATTGTAACATGGCTTAAAATCAGATCCAAAGGAGGTTGTTTGGGTTTTTTTAAATGGTTTTTCAAAATGTGCATGATCTGTCATACCTATCTGAAGTTACACCATAAAAAATGTTAATTTAGTATCAGCATTAGAATAGCACTCTTCTTACTTGAGGGTATATTTTTATTTTCATAAAACCTAGACTATGAATTTTAAGCTTATTATTCAGGTTTACTAGTCTGACTTCCTATGTAGTATTCAAGGTTGCAGCTTCGTTTACAGTGGAGCTAATATAAAATCATGTCGTTACCAAAATGGTGATGGGGTTCATCCGACTGCTGCTTAATCAAGTGTAAAGAAAACAGAGCAAATGGGTATGGTGTGAGGTGGGCTGGAGCAGAACATCCTGCCTTGACCATGCTGAGCTTTAGATTAGTTGAGCTGCAACTTTGCACTTCCTTCTTATTCTGATATGGGGGTGATGTTTGCATTTTGCTTTTGTTATTCAAAAATGTTCCTGTGTGACATAGGGAAAAAAAAATGCCTGGATAGAATTATAGCTTATAGCTGATTTGATGTCTCTGTTGGTAAGAATATCAGCTCTTCCTCAGGTGATTAAGGCCTACTATTACTCATAACCTGCTACTAAGGCAACTAAAGAATTTGTACCTCGTACTGGCAGATGTGGTAATAAGGGATCATGTAGCCACCAAGGTGAGAGAGAAAGAATGATGTGAAGACAAGGGGTCTAGAAGGTCCTGGGTCGGTGTTGGCTATATAGACTATATCTAGATTTATATAGCTATCTATGCCATGTGACAGATTTTCTGTGTTTTTCTGGACAAATATGCTGTGGTTTTCTGTCTTTGTGATGGATCCGTAAAGCATCATATAATGGGACCTTCCGCAGGTGAGATGATAATAATCAAACAAAATAGAGAGTTGCCTAGATTGTTTTTCTTAATTGTTAGAAAGATAACCTCACCAGTATATATTTAAATATGTATCTATATAGGGTATGTGTGCATATCCCTACCCTTGAATACAAAGAGTGATGACGTGTGAAATGTATTGGAAAAAGAAACCACAGGCTGGGATAGCTGTATTACTAGATTTGAAAGAAATAAAATAGGGAGACAGGATCTTTTTTTTTTTTCCCCAAAGAATTGAAAGCTATAGTTCATTTTGTACATAAAAGTTCTGGTGGAAATATCAGCCAGTCTGCTTTCTTGATGTCTTAGTGTTTGGACTATAAATCATTAGATGGAATTTTCCATTCTCACTAATATAATTAAGTTACATTTGAACATCTTATTACATGAAGACATGCAACTGAGTGGGATTTGTCAGGAGTCTTTGCAGTTAGCTCACATAAAGAAGTTCTTTTGCTTTTGGCCCATCATCAGACCTGAATATAGTGTCAGACATCTGATTAGCACAGAAAATCATAGGCTTGCTGAATCATTTGATATTTCTTGGAATAAAGGGGACTATAAAATAGAACATGAATAATTCATCTACAGGACTATCCGAAGTCATTTTCTAATGATGTGATTTCTCCCCCCGTTCAGAATTGAACTTTTATTTTAAAAGCCAGCACGATAAAAGTGCATTTCTGTAGTGCAGAGACGTCTTCCTTTTCAAATGTTTATCTTATAAAGCAGAAGTGTCACAAATGTTGAAAATAGGAAGAAGAGAGACAAAAATAAATTGGAATTTCTTTACCACAGAGAACTGTACGGTGTGAAAATAAACTGACTTGTTATTTCAGGAGATTTAGTCATGACAGCAAAAAACTATACTTTCAGCGGAGGGTACGACTAATTTTTAAGAGCATCACCCTGTCACAAAATGTAAACTGAGAACTTGGCGCAGTATTTTCCTTCCGCAGAGTGCTTGGGAGGAGATGAAAAATAGAATCCTCCCCAGTCTGCTTCATTGCCACAGCTACATTTAATGGGCTGTGCTGGGGTGCTAAGAAATACAATCTGGAAAATTTTGCTTTCGTGGTTTAACATGTTAAAGTCCAGAGTGTTTTTTTTCTGCTGACTCTCATCTCTAGGTTACCATCTCCATGTCACTGTTAGCAGACAAAAAGGCTTAAGCAGATTATGTCTGTTAGTATCCTTACTCTTCCCATTTTCCAGGCTCTCTCTGATTTTTGAGTCTATATAGCCTCATTCCAACCTTTTTTACTGTTACCATGTGAAGTACTTATGCATGATATAGAAGCTTGAGCTTCCTGAAACAAGGGTTCCTAACAAGCAATAGGAATTGTTATTTGTGGAAAAAAATAATAATCTTGATTTGTGATATCAAATGTGATGGAGTAGACTTTTGTGATGAATTAACTGAGCAATCTGGGAGTACCAGAGAGTGATGAAATGAATCTGCTGCTTTGCTTCTGTTTAAGAGGGCTGGAAGAGGTGCCATCCTGACCGTTGAAGTATTGAAACACGTGGTGAGGGTTACAGATGAAAAACTGGTACCTGGATAAAAGGAGAATATGTAAGATGGGGAGAAGGCAATATAGAGAAGACTACAGATGAGGTTGTGAGGAAGAGCCCTATATGTGCAAAAGCCCTATGAATGGGTTACCCTCATGCACCTGAGATGTGATTGCTTATACGTGCTGAAGCCCGTTCAACTGCTTGTTGTGTTGATTGAAGACATAGGGCTTGAGTCCTTCATTTTTGTCATACTTTATGAAATAATATTTTCTTATTGAGTTATTTTCTGCATGCAAATATTATTCTACTTTGCTGTGTAGATGCCAATTGTACTCATTACATTCCCACAGTATTGTTGCAGTTATCTTTGTATAAATGCACTTTTTGCAATATGGACTATTTCCACGTGGAAAGGGGGAAAAACCCGCTGCGGTTGGTTGAAGGCACCATTAAAGCAATCCAACAATATCTGCACTGGGGCTTTGCTGTTTTGTGCCTGTCTCATTTGGGGATGTAATGCCTTAACCTAACAGTTACACTGAAAATGATGACTAACTCGTGGAATCCAATTAAAAGAATCAACAACAGTATAGCACTTGAGTGAGTGGTAATAGCAACTTGGATGGGGCTTGAGTCAAAGACTTTGCACTGGCAGCTCTTCCTACTAAAGTGAAGGTATAAAAAGCATGTGAGAGAGTATCAGAACACACTGTAAAATGTAATTAGAAGCAGGTGTATAAGTGAATGATGAGGTTGACTTGTGGCTCATTTGTTTCTAGTAGTAACAAAAGGTTTCTCTAGTCATTATCCTGAAGCTGGATTTTCATATAAAACTTGCGAGTTTTATATATATATATATGTGTATATATATAAATATAATCTTGCATTATTAGTCAGAAGCCTCTGGAAAGAATCAGAAACCATAAAACTTCTACTGTGATCAGAGGAATTTTTAACCCTTTTGGGAAAACAGCACAAAACAGAAAGGCAAGTCCTCATTTTGGGGGGGGTGGAGTGGGCGCTGGAAGCAGGAGAGCAGAAGGTACTCAAGTTTTTGTTGTTTGTTTTGTTCTTTTTTTCATTGAGTCTATTGATAAAAAGCTCAAAGGCTGCTTGGCAGTGACCTCAGTCCTGTTCATACGACCAGGGGAATGCAGGCGGGAAGCTGGAGCTTGCGTTTAGTCAGTGATCTGTGAATAACCCTCAGTCCCTTAATGACGTGAGAGGAGCCTCCAAAGGGAGACAGTGAGTCAGAGAGAAGGAGGCACAGAGATTGCTTGAACAGCCATTAAAGGCAGAGACCCTTTTGGGATAATGCTGCTTTCTCATGCAGAAGAAATATACTATCTGGGGCAGGGTGGGGGGAGTGACAACACAGGAACAAAAGTTGTTGCAGTGAGTAGAGGTGGCTGTTTCAAGAGGCAAAGTTTATGATGTGGTTCCATAGCTGTTAAGGTTGATCAGAATTGCTGCTTGCACAGTTCTTACCTCCCCTAAACTTCTGTCCCTCACATGCTTCTGACTGCTTGGTTCAGCTTTCCATTTAGTTGCAACTTCGGTGGCTGACCCTGAGCAAGTATTCTCTGTAAGGACTTCATTTGTGAAACGCCACATTAGGAATCATGGTAATTACATGACAAGTATTCACCTGGATCTTAAAATACTAAAGCTGTGTTCACCTGTTAGCTTTTTACAGAAAGTAATACTCCCATCTGTGATTTTTAGTTTTCTTTTGCAAAATAAAAGAATGAATACCCACAGCATTTCAGCCAAATACTTTAGTTGTGGCCACATCACATTTTTATGTCAGTCTTGTGCTGTAGAGCCTCCAGGGAGATA
>VYZX01019865.1:1829-15462 GCA_013401335.1 Brachypteracias leptosomus | reverse complement strand
TTAATTAACAAGTACTACCCAGAGAGATATTTTGAAGAAAGAATGACTCATAGGATAATAATGCAACTTTGCCAGTGGCCAGGATAGGGAGGAAGAATATAAAGGAATGGCTCACTTTTAATGAAGTAGATTTAGTTGCTGTATCTTTAGGAAGTTGAAAACATACCTTTGTTGCCTGCTTACTCATATCCCTGCTGTATGTTCCCAGTTTAAGTTTTTTTAAAAAAACAGTGAGGGGCGACTGTTTTCTCTACTACTGTCTGGCAAGGACAAAGGGTCTGAAATATATCTTCTGCAATAGAAAGAACTCTTTGTGCCAAAAATAGTGTCAGTAGAAAAATAGAATCAGAATAAAATGTAACATTTTTCCAAAGATTGCCTCTCAACCCAAAGTTTTATGTGCTTTTAGAGTTACAAGATTTTTTGAAAGTAAAAGTTTTCAAAAGTGCTTTTCTGGTACCACTCATACCACTGGAATGGACTGGATCTTTTATGACTTTACCAGAATACTGTTCTAATGGGGACTGTGGCCATGCAGAATTGGTTTTCTTAGTTAATCTTATCAATTCAGTAGAAGGACTTTAATTAAAATCTCAGAATATTGCCTGTATTCCCCTCCATTCTTAAGGCATGCACTTCAGTGGGCCTGGGATGTTTCTTGGAGTATTCTGAGAAGCCACATATCAGTTATAGGCAGAAACAAATCAGCAACAGATCCATTTTGAGCCACTACTCACTGTGTTGACTTGTAAATTCATCATAAAAGAGGAGTAATTTCTCAACAAAATTGTGCCAACCCATTTTCATTGTGGCATCTTCAGATGTATGCCAATTCCAACTTCATTTGGCAAAAGAAATTAGAGATGGAGTAACCTGGCAACAAATGAAGTTGTTCATTGTACTGCCTGAAGAAGAAACTGGGTTTTACCTAATGAGGCTGGCTGTAGTGTTTCATTTGGCAGGCTGTGATCACGTTAGGAACAATGTTTGCTCAAGATTAACAAAGTGGTTTGTAGCAAGTGTAAACAAATACTGCTATTCTCTGTTTCCACAGCACAATTCCCAGTTTTAGGGAGCAGTTTCTATCCCAAGAACTTAGTAAATACTTAGTAGTGGCATATTTCTGACGTAACTGATGAGTAATGAAAAGAAGGGAGATTCCAACAAGGATACCCTTGAAAGTGAGATCTGTGGGGTATTGTTGTTCAGAACAGAATAATTTTTGCCATAGATATGAATGAGTTCTCTGAATTTTGATGGTGCGATGACTCAGCACTTCATTAACACCTTCAACTTCTGTAGCAACTTAGTGTTGACTTAGTCCCTGATTGACAGTGGTTTTCTATGTGGTATATATGAATGGGCACTGCTAAAGTGTAGCATATCTTCTTCTCCCCAACAGTCTTTTATAATGCTTTATCTTTGGCTGGCATCACTGAGAAGGTCAAATAACTGTCTTACCTATTTTATAAGAATAAATTTTATGCTCTTACATCTGTTCTATCCAATGACTGTACCAGAAAAGTGTTTTAGAGACAAAAAATCACTGTGTTTGTTGTGGTGTCAGTTTGGTAATGCATCGTGGTATAAGTCAAGTTCTCTTAGTTGATCAGTGCCTACTGTGTACTACAATACAGCTCCCATTGTGTCATTCTGACATGTGTCAAGTATGTCCTACTCAGGAAAGTAAGAGATGATAAAGAACCTACTTATTTCAAGTAGATCTCATGTCTCTTGGACATAAGTCAGTTTCAGCCCTTGGATCTGCAAAGCAAATTGTCCTGGTATTCTCTACACAGTATTATATATTGGAGTTATATATTAATAATATTTTTTCTGCACCACATTCTGTTTGTCTAACTGTTGCTTTTTCAATTTTCAAAATAGTGTAATGTGCAGCATTATGTTGTGTTAATGTGCCATAGGCAGATGCTCTGCTTTTTGTGCAGAAAGAGAAGTTTATAAAATTTTAAATTAAAAAAAAAAGAGTACTTCCCCACTATTCTTTTGGTTTTCAGCTTTGCAAACATTCAAAGAGCTAAAATTAATGTTATTAATTTGAGTAGACATGGCTTACTTGACCCCAGCAATGTTTACAAGACGTATGTACCTGAAAGACAGAATTAGGGTTGTGGATCTGAGCTTTTATAAACCAAATGTCAATATCCTGGAAAAAAAAGCTTTTGCTCAAAGTTGTTATATGATGTATAGTTTTACTGATAAAAGTGAATGAAATGAATCTAGAAAGATGATATATGATATTTTTGTATCTTGAGTTTGACTTTAAGAAACAATGTTATAATTGATGTGCTTCAAAAAACAGCAAAGTGAATGCAAGTTCATAGTCATGGTTTATATGCTGCCCATCAAGCTATTCTTTGGTGAGATGGGATTGTTATTGAGAACTTCTGATTTTTTACCTTTTTTCATTAATTGTTAATCCCAAAGCCACAACTGAAGGAAATCAGGAATTTGGGGTTGTGTAGATCTGGGGAAGTAGTATTAGATCATGTATTAAAGGAAAAGAGAAGTTTTATATATGAGAATTACAGAAAGCAGATGAGTAAGTTGGAGAGTTCAGGATGATTGTATATGGTCGACTTTTCATATTAATTTTATTTTTTTTCTTCGAGGCTTTAAAACATATCTGAGGAGCAGCTCCAGGAGTTGCTAGACATTTCTACTTGCTCCTCATTCATCCTTTTTGTGTCATGAGACCACACATGAACCGTAGCATGCAGCTGGAGCTATCAAGCTCTGTGCAGCAGAGAGACAATAAAGAGGAAGAGTGTAGAGCAGAGGGAGAATAAGGTCTCATATACTCTCTAGTTTTGTCTTTCAGTTTCCAAACATAATATCACAAAACCAAGGTCTCAGTGCCTACTGCCAGTCCTCCTGCTGTGGCCAGCACTGACAGTTGTGTGTGAGGTGGGTGTGCCTGGGCAATGCAGGCCTTTGTAAAGTGGAACATATTGAGTGGCACACAGGGATACAGGTTTAGTATTTATGATATGGGAGGATATTTTCAATTTGGAATATTAAATCATGTTCTTCTTTCTTTACTATCTAAATGAACTTACAGCTATTTTGCTTTGTTAGAGTACCCTAAAGGCGTGGGTGATTTACTAAATTTAAAAAACCTGAAATGTCTTATAGTAGCCTCTGTATGTTCAGAATCGAGTCTGAGTTTATGGCCCCCAAAAAGAATAGTATATAGGTGTAGAAGTGCTGAACCAAGGCAGTGTGTAAATAAAGAAAAGAGACATTTCAGTGAAGCCAGAGTATACCTCACAAGTGCAGAATATCCACCCGATACCTGTGACTCCTGAAGTGTCCCAACACCTCCCTGCCTTCCAGATAGACTGTACTCTGAAGAGCATTAAAACTTTTTTGCTTCTCCTAGCTCCTGCAGTGACTGTTCTGTCCTTGGCCTGAGCAGCTCAGCTGTAAACCTACTTTTTGGAAACAGTGGAGCATGGGCTGAGGAGTTGGGGTACTGGTAAAGTGCCCCATTGGTCCATATAGACTTGTCTTGGAGGGGAGGGATGCTTTTGCATAGTTGTCTTAGATCACATTAGACTGAGCCTGGATAAGATTAAATGTGCATAACAGCATTTATTCGTAACATTCAGAATAAACAAAGTTACAATTTTATAAGAACATACGAAATAAATAAAATTTTAAACCCTAACACGCTACCCAGTGTTTAACCCAACTGCACTCAGAATTGGGTTTCTTCTCCCTTCCCCTGAGTGTACAGGAGCAGAGTTAGGAAAGGCAAAGCTCACTGGGAACTGAATCTGGTGAGGATGTGAACGGGTCCTTTGAATAGATTATGTTTGTTATGGTTTTTGTCATGATGTTTATTGCTTTATGCCATCTAGTGGACTCTGCGTTCAGTATCAGCTTTAGTAACTGCAGAACTTTAAACACATTAACAGATGCTATCCAATATGACTTTTTCATGTTTTCTTGATGCATGATTGGATAATGGAAGATCTCATGATGATGCATAGGACAAGTTGCCTTGTTACACACTTTAAGATGGAAGGAATTAAACAAACTTAAATAACAAATGTTCAAACTGTTATTACTAATTTGAACTGATGCCAGGATTTTATTTCAGGCTTACATATGTGTTTGTTCTTAGTTTCGCTGAAATTTTGACTATGAATAATGAGGCGCTGAAATAAGTAAACTGACCAGAAAATAACTTACAGCAAGATAGCACTGTGTGGAGTGGTTAAGGATTATAATATACAAAAGGCATAATTGCAGTTTGGGGATTTGACTGTCCTGAAGAAATGTTGTTGCTCTGCAGGGTGAATTTATTTTTTATAGACTGTTACTTTTTATAACGTAAGGAAAAAAAATCTGCCTCTTCTTTGCTGGACAAAAAGAATTCTAACATTTCAGAAATGTTTAATCTGTAATGTTGAGAGTTAAATGTAAGGTTCTTTGATTAATTTGTAAAAAAAAAAAGGTTTTGGATAACAGCTTTTGAGGCAGTCACGGATATAGTGACCCTGCTGTTATCCATTCACATATCATCCAGTCAAGTGCTAGATTGTAGAGCAGTAAGTTACTGCTCCTAGAGGAAAGTAAAGTAGCTGAGGCAAATGGGCTGAGACAGACATTTCTGATGGCTGATTAATTCCATCACAGAAATTTGGCAAGCACTGTTTATGCTTTCCATGTACAATGTTGTCAATTGTCAGTCTTCATAATGGATCTTGTATTGTGGATCTTTTTTTCTTGTACCACTTTCTAACTTTTTGTCGGGCAACTTGGTGTCTTAAACACTCAGCTGCAGAAATTGGGAAATGACATTTTTGGTTTAGTTTTCATTGAAGAAATTACACTTATAGTGTTTTTTTTGGTCCAAAATTAGAGTACGTTGAAATAAGTGTGACCCTAAGCATGCAAAAAAAGGAAAGAAGAGAAAAAAACCCAACACCACAATGTTTATTATTCTTAAATGTAAATATTTTTAAAACCAACTGTGATTTTAAGATTTGCATTGACAATGTTGCCTGTAACATTGTGGCCTGGTATATCTGAATGAGGGCACTTTGCATTCTGGCAATTCATACCACTCATGAATGGAGCTGCCAAATATGCTATTCTCTGGAGTTCCACTGGAATTGAAGCTGTCAAACTATTTTTACTATTAATTCTGATTTTAAATCACAGCTCCAAAGGGAAAAATTAATTGGTACTCTGTAAAATCCAGTCTTTTATCACTTAAGCAATTGTGACTAGCAAACTGAGATGTGTTTTATAATTTTCTTTTAATTTAGAAGCACCAATCCACTGCTACATGTGCATCTAACACAAAGTATAAGATATTAACAAGGGAAAAACAAGCCAACCCAACATCCAAGCTCTACTGGCTTTTATGATAAAGATTTTGATGTAGGAATAGTAGTGCCTTGAAGGACCCATGTTTCAGCAAAACTGATACACTTCTACGCTGCTGTCAAGCTGTTGAACCATAGAAACCAGGCTTAACTAAAAAGAAAATCCACAGAGGCCTCTTCTGCTGAGTTGTATTACACTGTGGTAACAGACTGAGTTTTAATTTTAGTCTGTAGATATGGGCAACCTGAAACACAGCACCATTGTCAAAAAAGAGCACGTGCTTTGTTGTTGTACCTTTGCCTCTTTGTAATAGTAGAGGTTTTACGTCAGAGACTAATGTTTCATTTTATTAAATATTTACCAACAATCTATTGGCCATATGTCATAGAGTTTGCATGGTGACAGACCCAGCATTCGTCACCTTTTCAAGACGGTTCTGTTAAATCTGCAGAGTTACAAAGGTTCACAAAGCCCTTTCAGTAACCCAGGTTTTTGTTCTTTGTGCTGTCTTCCCTAAACTGGCGTCAGGATCACATTTGTGCTCTGTTGAAATGGTTGAAATGGTTTCCAGGAATGAGCTTTTCAGGACTACTCGGGGGGTACCGTGGAAGATGTCAGGATTCCTTTCTCAAGTACTGTTTATCTGACAGGATTTGTCTTCAAATAGTTTCTAAGTGTGGAGACACTTTCCATATGGAAACATTATTAGTCAAATGTTATAATAATACTTAAAAGGCTCCTTCTACTCTCTTGTTGTTAGGATTATTCACCAATCTGATTCATTTTATATGCTGTTGCGGAATAATCAACTGAAATGATGGAAATTATCACAGGTTAAGTTTTTGTAAAGTTTAGATAAGGTTCATTCTTTTAGTACAGGGAGGGGGAAACACTCAATATACTTGTTAAAGGTTAATATATTTCTTTTCATATAGTTTCAAGACCCTCACTGTATACTTCCCTTATCCTGTTTAAATGTAATTATTTTCTATGTTTTCTGATGCAGAATAATTTTTATGTAAGATGGTAACATTATGATAGTATCAAATAGGAAGTTTTTAACAGCTTCTAATTTCTGTAATTACATGAGATATATTTGCTGCACAAACAGGTATTTGGATACTGGATATTGTAACGATGAAAACCGATTAGATCCCCAAATTAAACTATGTTATTATAATTAAGAATGTCAAAATATAAGTTATGAACTCTGGAATAGATTGCCCAGAGAGGTTGTGGATGCTCCATCCCTGGAGGTGTTCAGGGTCAGGTTGGACAAGGCCTTGAGCAACCTGGTGTAGTTGAGAGGCATCCCTGCCCATGGCAGGGAGGTTGAACTAGATGATCTCTAGGGTCCCTTCCAACCTAAGCCATTCTATGACACGCAAGAGAATGTCTTTGATTATCAGAAGGAAAAGGCAGAACTTGAGGGAATAGATCATTTTCCACGATGTACCTATTCAAAGTGAAGTTCTCACAATTGTTTCAGTCTCTATTATCATGTGCAGCATTGTGCCCGGGCAGGACAGAGTCATGGCCCCTCTAGCATTGAGCCACAGCCACCTTGGGAGATTCAAAGAGCCCTGCTAGTAAATGCATCCCCTCGCTTCTTTCCCATCCGTACAAATTCCTCTATGTCACCACATGATAAATGAGGTCCCAGATGTATGGATAGAATTAACTGGAGGTCTGAGCAGTCGATCAAACAGTGGTAACTCCCTGTCTACCAGGCCAACACTTCACATTCATATACCTGATCCCTAGAAGAGCATTTGAGGATAAATAGTGCCTTCTGTCCTGTTGTCAGCCTGTACTGCAGGTGATAGTTGTATCGAAAGTCAGGCTGACACAGGTACTTTAATTTCCATTTCTTCCATGCCTTGGTCAAAGCTGCTGAGTCAGCATAGAGGGCACAGTAGTCTAGGTCAAACAAAGAGGGGCAGAAATTGTACCACAACTCACAGACAGACCTGCCCTGACACTTGACCTCCTTTTTTGTGGCTAAACACTAGGTAATAACTCTGTGGTTTTATTATGCTGTACAAGACATGCTGGATGCAAAGACTTCTATGGCACACAGTAACATTAATTAGGGAATATTTGGAGGGGGAAGCAATAGTGATTTTTATTTTCTTCAAAATATTTGACAGCTAAGGAGAAGTTGTTTGACAATGCAGCCTTAATCGAAAATCTTGCTAGAGAAGCAAGCATAGTAGCAACAGGCTTGTCCTTTTCCTTTCCTTCTTCTCTAGAGTTTATGGACATTGAAGAAGTATCAAAACAAACCTAATAGCCACTGGATGACTGAGAAACAATTAACAAACCAGGTAAAGGTATTACTGCTACTTAGATCTTTGGCCTTCTCAACAAGTCTGGTTTTGCCATGCTGCATGCTATAAGCACTTGAAAAAAGTGTATAACCACAATTCTCCTGTGCTTGATGTGCTACATTGCAAGGAAGTATTCTTGTCAATTAGGTTTGTCCTACCTTCTAGAAGGGAATGTTGTTCCAGGACTTGTTTGTAAGATGTTCAAAATTCTGTCCCAAAAAAATGAGGTCTTATTTGGATTTTTATTTTAAAAAAATCCCCAAAGACACAAACCCAGAAGGAAGGCTAAATGTTTTTAAAGCAAGGCTTAATTAATTGAAAAATCAGATTTAAAAGGATTGAAGCCTTGATTGTGACAGGACAATTGACCTCATTTTGACTTCCATACTATTAGCTACTCAGTGTGTGTTATTACACAATATTTTTTTCTAGAAAGTGTTCTCTCCTGCCACCATAGCAGTAGTGGTAGTAAAACTCAACAGCTGGGCTCTTAAATGACATTGGTGAAAAGCATGTTTCAATGTGATTTGCACAGCCAAGGTATGTCATGTTTAAAGAAAATGAGAAACATTTAAGAGTATTCTGGGTAGTGAGTCAGTCTGTATCATAGTTGAATATCACCACCCTCCACCAAAAATTACGGGGATTCTAGCTATAAAGTTGATTTGTGGCAACCCTTTCATGGAGGTGTTAATAGGGTCTGATGACAGGCACTTTACAAAGACAGTTTAGGATTCTCAGCACAGTAATAGCAGGGATTGCTCCTCACAATCTGAGCAGTGCTTTTCTTTGACTGAAGCATGAGCAGTGGATTTTCTTCAGACAGTAACTGGTTTGGCATATGAACAAAAGGAGTCATATGCAGACAAGAGTGTCTTTAAATTTTTCTTTTACAATTTACTCTTTTTTTAACTCGCAGATTAAATATTTTGCAACTAAGCTGACCAGTTCTAAACTCTACAGAGCAAAGAGCAACATTTAAATGAAATTGTCCATATCTAAGTAAGAAAAGTGAATTGATATCCTTAAGTATATCTCCATTTTCTATGGCGGAAACATTCACTAGCTGCAAAAAGCTGAAGTAATTGAATCAGTTAAAAATACTGAGTTTAGCTTGGGAGCCTTTGATTGCAGGCTTGTTTCTCTGTCTTTTTAAATTACAGAGTAATGGCAGATGAGGACCTGACTCGTGAGCAGATTGTGATGGAACTAAATGCTCTGGAGATAGTCTTCTTTGGTGCTTGGGTCAGATAAATGTTGCTAGACAGAAGTTAGTAAAACTGACATGGAGCACTCTGAATGTGGTTTGGGAAAAAAAAAATCCCCCCAGATTTGATGTCTAAATCTATTAAAAAAAAAAAAAAAAAAAGAAACAGTGGAAAAGTCATCCTTTTTCACATTATATTCAGGGGCAAAATTGCTGATATACAGCTAGATGAAAGAAGTCAAAGAAAAAACTGGTTACTTGGTGAAAATAAATCTGAAACCCATTGTTTAAAGCCATCTTTAAATTTATTTTATAGATAAAAAAGGGAAAACCCTCAAAGATTTATTTATTTATTATTTTTTTTGTAAACAGCTTCTTTTCTGAATGGAGGCCATTTTAAAATCAATAATAAACCAAAAACCTCAACGTTTATCAATTAGTTCCCTGCAGTATCTACCATAAGCTAAATGCCATTTTTCCTATCATCTGAGAAAACACATTTATAAATTCCCTGTTTGCTTGGTGAGCTTCTTTTCTCTACGGCTGAAGCTCTTTTTTTTTTGAGTATTCTGAACTGCTTGTGAATCCCCAGAGCTTTGTGTTTCTTAGCTGCTTAATCTTTAGCTATAGCTGATGAATATTGCCACAGGTACTCGGAAGCCTTCTCAACTGCTTGTTTCTTTCAGGCCTGTGACTAGCAGCCCTAAGGAGTGGGTGAGGCAGAGCTCTTCTCCCAGCTGGTGAGCCCCACACGTCTGGTGTTAGCAGATGTCCCTGGGAGAGATGAAAGGGGTGGGGAGCTCGGCAGGGGGCTGCAGACCAGGCTGCGCAGCTCTGAGGAGGGGAGAGGAAAAAGTCATTCAAGATAATGCTTAAAGCGGGAGCTTTGTAAAGCTCCTGAGCTAGAGGGAGCTTATGGCCCTCGGCAAGACAATGAACTCAGTGCTTGCTTGCAGGAAGAAAAAAAAAGTTATTCTGAGACAGTTGAAAGTGAGGTAGTATTTATTTTAAGGGTTTTGAGTATAAATAAACTACTTCCAGGATTCAAAAGGTACCTGAAGATCTATCTGAAACCAGGAAAGAGTGCCCTGGCTTGGTGCTCGTGTGCTGGGAAACAGAGTTTTAGAAGTGTCTGTCTTCCCCTGCTTCATTCATTTCTGATGCCCACAGCAATCAACGAAGGACAGAAAGGCCTTGTGCATGCCAGGTGCACAATTCAGTAACTGTCCTCCCACAAAGAAGGTTCAACCCTTTCTTTGTTGCCAAGGCTCAGAGAATAGAGTGTATGATGAAGTACAATAGCTGTCTTCGTAAATGGGATGTCTGTATCTCTTTCAGTCTCTGATGGTGTAGTGTAACATTTCTGTAGCTGGGAGAGCAAGTAGCTTTTTCCAAACCTGTAAGAGCTATTCCAAATCAATTCCGAAGTGTTGGAGTGATTCAACCTTCACCTTCTCTGCCAGTGTATGAAGCGTCAGCAGCCATGTATGCCTGAGTTCTTGCCGAGTGCACTTATGATTCAGGAGAAAAAAGCAAGGAAAAATGGCTTCATGGCTGTTGCATATTAAAAAGACCTTGAGAATTTTGTATGTGAAGGATGAAATTGTCTGCAGTGCACAGAAAAAATCCGAGTTAAGGAAGTTACTAGAAATGGTGGTTCTTTAAGCCTGTCATGTGCTCCAGCCCCAAATTGCCTGAAGAGATGTTTGCAAAGCAGCAGAGCGGTTCAGCCATGTAAACAATTAATATTTGGAATCCTTCTCTCTTTCCAATGAGAAGAAAACCTGAGCTGAGTAAGAGTATTTCTAGACTTTGCTATTTGCCACTCTTTCAAAACAATTTTATCTCAAGAATAGTGACGCAACTCTGAGGTATAATAGGATAAAGTAAAATTACAAAGTAGTACTTCCAAAACAATGGAAAATGTTGCATATCCCCATGAATACGTCATTTCATTTCAAGTTTCCAAACATAGGAAGCAACTTAAAATAAGTTATTATTATTTCTGCCCTTTGCAGAATGCTATAAAAATAGTTTTCACAACATGCAACAGGAAAGTCTTGCCATGCTCTCCCTGCTGATCTAGAATGGTAATGTGCAAATGACTTGCCTTTGTCTCAAGGGAATTTTGATTCAAGCCATGAAATAGAGGGTGAACTGGCATTTGATTCTTTCTCCAAACAGTGGATGTTTTACATTATTGGCATTTATATTTCAAGAGAGTATATGCATGCATGGAAGAAAAAAGTTAATTTAATTAGCTTAGAATAGTCACCCTGAAGCCAAACAATTTTTTTTAATGATCTAAACCACAGGTAAATCTTCAAAGAATGATATCAGAGTGTACCTCTAAATTTTATTATTAGATTTTATGATAGTGTGTCAATATGAGGCTTTCAGTTCAAATATCAGAGCAGCTGAAATGAGTGAAATCTAGACCTAGTCCAAGGTCCCCTCTTTTCAGGCTGTTGAGAGAAATGCAAGTGGTAAGGTAGTGTGTAATTTTCCTCTTACAGATATGGGAACTGTCATTATTTGTTTAAAGAGAGGAAAAAAACCCAACCCCAAAACTATAAGCCAGAAAACCATCTAGGGCAAAATTATTTTCCTGAAAAAATGTCATGCTGTGATAATTGTAACCTCTTGAGAATGGGGCTTTATAAAAGAATTGTTGACAGATCTTTTGCAGTTGGATACTTCAGTTCTTCATTTTGTTCTATTCCTAGACATAAAAAGTATCTGTTTCAAGAACTTAATTCACAAATTGGTCTGCTTTGAAATGTTAAAGTCTAGCAAAATATGCTAACACAAAAGAACCTTTATTTGTAGAATCAGATAAAGAATGTTAATAATAGACTTGCTTCAAACTCTTTATTAAACACAAATCAGAAGTTATAAATTCCTTTTTCCAAACACATTTTTTGCCTTTTTTTTTTATGTGTGATACTTTTTTGTGAAAAGGAAGTTTGTGTATGTTTTTAAAACTCTATATGCACATATATGTCTATTTAGACAACTTAATGAGGAATATCTTTACTTAAAAATGATTAGTATCTTAGTGGTAGCTCTATATATTGTGAAAAATACTTTGAAAAAAAATTAATCTTGAAAGTGATAATAAAATTTTGCTTTTATGCAGAGAGTTTGTGTTAATGAACTATAATAAGAGGACAGAAATAATTATTTTCATTTTACATGTGATTCTTTTTGTTCCAGTTGCCTGCAAGGCCCGTTGCTGACCTACAGGGCACACATGTTGCTCATGAAGCATCATTGATTTCCTGCACCTGGTTGAAATCACCAGTGGAAGACAGAAACAGGGAAATGACTCTCTCTGCACACAGCAGAAGTTTGCTTCAAAAGAACAGCAGCAAAATGGAGATAAGTAAGTAGACTATATTTTTTTATGGTGAATGGGCTTTTTTTGTGTGTATTTTAGAAGTATGTTGTAGTAGAGAGCACAGTGTAGATTTTCTCTAAAGTAATGTTGAGTCGCTTAAAAAGTTGTTTTCTAGCAAAGTTGCAATTTAGTTTTGTAGTAGTTCACCTAGAAGAAAAAACCCTGAGATTTCTTGAAAAGAGTATTTAAAATGAAATCTATGCTATGACAATCATTGCATTTTGTCAGAGGGCAAGAAATGTTGCCTTGTAGTAGAAAGAGTTTGTTAGTTAAGATTCTACTTCACCAGGATTTAAGCAGGTTTTTGAGACTGATTTTTCTTTTTGGTTATGCTAAGGGAGAATTCTGAGAGGTGTGCTTCTAAATTTTGGCCTTCAGCAGCAACATGTTTCCAAACTGAAACAAAGATTTAGTAATTCAAATTTGTAAAGTTGACTCCTTTTTGTTTTGACTACTTGGAATTTATTTATAACACGTGGATTTTCTTAACTTGTGCTCTGCATTTGTGTAATAAAAATTGTAAATATCGCCTGTGATCCTGTACATTAAAAATTGTCTCTATGTTATATTATTGAAGGACAACATGCCAGTTAATCCTAAACTCACATGAAACTGCAAGGAAAAAACCTAAAAGTCTTCCTTGATAGGATATGAGCTGCAGGTGGGTGGGCGTGGAGCTGCTTTTCTCTGTGCTATGGGGAAGGCAGAAACCAGCTGCTAGCTTGGTGCTGTATGTATGGGGAGAGTTGGCCTCTTTTGTTGCAACAGCAAAGGTGAGTCCAGGGTGTTCTTTGCAAGAACGTAGTGTGTTGTACACTTTACCTACAACTCTTGAAGTCATGCCACTGTCTAGGAAAAAATTCAATGTTTAAAGTGACAAAAAATAATAAAGAGTGAGATGAAGCCTGGCTGTGTAGCCACTGAGTGAAGCTGCTGTATGACTCAACAGTCTCAATCTTTTTGTGTGTGTGTATATATATAAAAGTATATTTGGGAAACTTCTCATTTTTGAAACTTTGGTATTTTTACTCTTAGTGTTTTACCTTTTACACATTTAGTGGTTTGGTTTTCTTCCCATGATTCTTTGTATAGTTGGTGTTTCATTTTCCTTAATGTGTAAAAGCCTAAGAGTAGTTGTCAGGTATTAGTTGATGCCATTTCTTTTCTAAAATGAAATATCTCCTTTTTGTGCTGGAAGTTTAGAATTTCAAAGTGAATGCTTTTGGAATAGATACATTTTTTGCAAATAGAAGATGAAAAATGAAAATAATATTCCTTAAATTAGTTTTGAATTTAATTTAAAAGAAATGTTGGAATAGATTTTTTTTTTTTAAC
>VYZX01019864.1:22194-44527 GCA_013401335.1 Brachypteracias leptosomus | reverse complement strand
CAAGGACATTTCACATTTAGGTGTACTAGCAGAGTTCCTAAGATTTTGTGAATCTGAACCCAGGACTAAATCTATCTCATGAGGAAGTCCTGTGAAAGATTTTGGAATTCCTTAGCATCCTGCAGGGCAGGCTCTTTGCAGATCTGAGAAGTTTTCCCCAGTGACTAGCCCATGCTTTCATGAAGATGCTTTCAACATGTTCTTTTCNATGGCAGTAGAGTTAGGTATACCAAAACACGTATCTGCATGCAGCTTACAACAACATTATGTATGTTAAACACAGGTTAAAAATGTTCAGCCATTAAGTGTGGGAAATGAAACACCTCTGTTTCCTTGTCAGAAACTGCAAAATCCTGACACTTGTGGCTCCACAAAAAAATGGTTCAAAAACTTTTGCTTTCTTTCATATTCTTAACATCATGTCTGAGTTATAGATTTCCCATAGTACACTAGAGGCAACTAGACTGCTACTCAGTGATATAAACAACATAGGATCAAACTTTCTGCACTGAGACAACATTGTTCATGATGAACCCTAGTATTTTGAATAAAAAATACATTCAAGAAAATGTTCATTATATTTTTGCCAACAGGTATAAAAAATTTTGCTGGCTCTGAAGATGAATACTTATTTAACAAGAATTTTTATCAAAACCCAATGACTTCCCTAAGCAGTAGTGTATGAGAAGGCATATTTGCATGTATTAGATTATCTGTAAAATTTCTTTAACCCAAGCTGTCCTGCTTTATATGATGATGCTAAAGAAATCGTGTTCTTATTTATTTGTAAATATCTTATATGCTTCACAAAATCCAATTTGATATTATATCACATCTTTTATTAGCAGCTATTTCTTTTATCATATTCTTTAATTGTGGATCAAGGCCCTAAAAGTAGACAGAGTTCAAGCACAGAACTGAATGGTTATCCTCATTTTATATGGTTTACAATCAGATAATCTGTATCAGATACACAGATAGAGAGACATAGAAGGATTACAAGGAGTATGTTTGGCAGCATGATAGATGGAATTTCAGTACTGCAACTGCTATTTTGTAAGCATCACAGCAAAAAGGAGATTTAAAGGAGGAATTCAAGAAGAATAGCAAAGAAGCTTATCTGATTCATTTTGTCTTTTTCTTTCCTCTTTCACTTCAGTTTGCATGAGGCACAATATCATTAAGATCTGTGAAAGGGAGTTTTCAGAATCATTATATATAATATATGCACATGAAAAAGCTGCAAAATGAGTACTTGTGAACAGCAATAAGACACAGGTTGTTAGTGTTCATCTTGCCTGGGCACATCCAGCATCTGTACTGCAGAGCAACACTAATTAATTCAGAAACATTCCATGTATCTTCAACTACTGTAAGTAACATGGATATTCTGCATTCTTCCTAGAGATGCTGTTGAAGACAGTGGTGGGGGTTAATTATTACTGTCTGATGTACATCTGTCCAGAAATAACCTGGTTGTATAATGGGCAGAATGTAAAATTAGGGTTTTTGTCAGATAAGTCAGATAAGTGAGTCAACACTCTTTAAAAAATACAAACATTCAAATATAAACAAGTATAGGAGCATTTGCAAGTATTGCCCGTTTATTCTCATGTCCCTATTCTTAGGTGTGTCTTATGCAATTTTTTCTAAAAGTAGGTCATCAGGTTTTATTTCTTTTATTGCTGAGTGGTCACCTTGTNTCAACATGTTCTTTTCAACCAGAAGAGTATCAGGAAAGAATCTTGTCTCTGACTAAATAAGGTATGAGAGAAATGTAGCAGTTTTCCTTATTGTACACAAGAGTACAATTTGTTCTGAGATTTTGAGCAGCAATGATCCAATCTCTAAATAAAAAACCGACCCTGTTGTCTTTAAATAAGAACCATTGCTATGTAAAGAAGAGGAAAAAAGTACACTGAAGCAAACAATGTGTATATTACAGGAATAAAATCATGCTGGAAAGTTCTACAGTAACAAGGGAGTTTAACTAAGAAGAAAAGATTTCAAAAACATAAACAAAATGAGTAGCGATGTAGAACATTGCATGCTGTCATTCATATTCCAATACAAAGATGAACTACAGGAGATTTCAGTTGTACAGCAAGAAAAGAATCTTTCAAAAGTTCTGAAGAAAAACAACAAAAATCAAAACAAACAAACAAACAAAACTACTGAAGAACTAAGCTGTCAAACCAATGANCATCAGGTTTTATTTCTTTTATTGCTGAGTGGTCACCTTGTGATTTCTGGGCAAATTTCAGTTGTTTTCTCTTTAAATGCCTCTTTCCTCTTTAGAGGCCAGTCATTTGAATGCAACTACTATCACAAAAACTTCAGTTTTCATTTATAGTAAGAGTAAACTACCAAAGCNGAACATTGCATGCTGTCATTCATATTCCAATACAAAGATGAACTACAGGAGATTTCAGTTGTACAGCAAGAAAAGAATCTTTCAAAAGTTCTGAAGAAAAACAACAAAAATCAAAACAAACAAACAAACAAAACTACTGAAGAACTAAGCTGTCAAACCAATGAGGGTTTTTTTAAAGAAATATTCCAAACTTTAGAGGAAATTCAGATGAGGATAGAACAAAGTAACTGATTAGATCTAACTGATGGAGGCGCTCTGTGGACATGAAATGAGAACAGACACATACCGAGAAGCATTACCTAAGAATGCCAAAAGCCCCAAAACCATGAAAATGAGAAGAAACAACAGGAGAAAGCAGGGCAATACTGGAGCCCATCCACATCTGCTTTAATAGAGCCTTTCAGTAGTGCTGTCAGCTGCTTCTCAGAGCCTGAGGAGACACATTTTGATACAAATGAATAAGAAACCAAAGGAGACAAGCATAGTTCAGGTCTATTATCTTGTACACCTGAAACATATCTAAGACTTCATTTGCCAGCTGATCCATAACTGCCATCTGAATATTTGTCAAAGGACTTTACAAGTCAAAATAATTGTTTAATTTGTAAGTCACCACTCCCACATTGCTTGGAGATTGCCTAAAGCTCCAGATCACACAATAAATGCAAGAAAGAGGAGTGAAAGAGATGCCAAGTTCTCATCACTGATGCTCCTGGGAATAGAATCTTGTTCCACTTCTTGTATTAAAGGCAGCAGAAACTGCCAGAAGTCTACACTGATTATTTTGTATGGACTCTGGCTGAGAGTATGATTGCTCAGTGAAAACACGGGAATTATCAAGTGGATTTAATTTTGGAATAGATATTAATGTTTACAGTTCAGTACAGCTAAATATTGCAGCCACCATTTCATGCAGAACCTGAGTTGGTTAAATCAAATTCTGTGACAAGGAGACAATTTACTAATTAATTGCTTTAATCATAAAACTACTTCAGGGTAATGCTTGTAAACAAAATTTTGTAATCCTGTGGAAAGAAAGAAGGTGTAATTTAAATCTTTCTATAAGGAAAGGACAAATACAACTGGAATGTCTTTTGAGAATTGATGTACAGGTAAATTAACACTGATCGTAATAGATCCTATCATATTTTTTTCAAAAACAAGCCAAACCAGAACAAAAATAGAGAAGTTTGTGAAATCAAATACTACATTTTAGTCCAAGTTTAAAAACAATGTTATGAATCTCTGCTAACCTTATTTATAAATCTTCATAAAATGATCAAGGAGTTGCATATCATGACGTGTAAATCAAGTTTTACAAGTATGTTGAAACCAAACTCTAATCATTGTCTCCTCTTGGAGTTCTCTTTTAATAGCTAGTATCATTGAAATCAATAGTAATTAATGCCTAGCTGGTAGAATAATACAAAACAGAGGGAGCAGGTGAATAAAGCTAACTTAGAGTAACTTATTTTTCCCAGCTTCAATGTAACTACCATTAATAGTCTTAGTATAGTTGTCATCGTATTTGAATTTTTCTAACTTATTAAAGCTCCACCTCCTGGAGTGACATAGAAATTCAGCTTTCACATAATAAGACATTTCTAATCTTTATATTTGAGAAAAACACACTGAAAAATAAAAAATCCCTCAAGGTCTGCAGGACAATTGATTTCCGAAATTATTCTTTATACATTTTGTGATGATAAATCTATCTTAAGATCTTTTTACATCTGATTACTGACTTTAAGAATATACTGTTTGGTAATATTATTTCAATCATAAATTACTAGCTGTTGATATTAGCAAGTAGAAGGCTGAAAATCAGAATATCTATGCCATTAAAAAATTCAGGGTTTCAGATAAAGAGCCAGATACTTTTGAGATTGCATATGAAAGCCAATATCTTGGAAAAGTTATTTTTGAAAAGTTTCAAGCAGCAGTCTGAAGCTTGTTTCAGAATAGAACAAAAGACACTTTGATCTCCAGATGATGCTTCTATCAGTAGTAGCTACAAAAAAATGATTATACAAATAGCACATTTCATTATTGTGACATAGAAGTAGCAGAAGTATTTTAGATGTCTGTTATAACTAAAGACAAATTGTAAAAGGAGAATGCAAAATGTAATTTTGAAACTTTCAGGAGAATTTTTTACGGAATTTTAGAGCAGTTATTTATTCTCAAGATGAATTTTCTCCGCTGGTTTCACAGAATTTATCCTCTGTGAAAACAACTGCTTCTTCCACTGGAAAACAGTCTTGTGTAAAGGTCTTGACTATTTTGTCCCACAACCCATCTACAAGCTGTAGGAGACTACAATAGATAATACTTGGGGGAAGCTGAGAATCACTCTCAAGATCAATATAGAAGAGCCAGGACAGACTTAAGCTCAATAGTAATTCTTTTTACAGGGGGAAAAGAGGAAAAAAAGTCCAACATAAATTGTTCTCATACTGCCTCAAGAATTATGTGCAGTTCTTCTATTAGTAACAAGATTTGGGGATGAAACTCTGCATGCTGAGATGAAGATTTGCCACTAATGTCTAATTTGATTTATCTATCAGACAATTAGTATATTATTAAAAATTCACTGCAGGGTCAATCTCTTGTTGATTTACTTAATTAAATTATCTGCTTTCTAAATTAGGGTGCTTAATAATCATTAAAGTCTGTAGGCCTAATTCCACCTTCCCCTTGTTATGCAACTTTACAGCAGGGAGCTGTCCCACAGACTTTGACAGAAATACCCATGTAAATAAAATTCCTTGTGAGTACCAGTGTCTGTGCAATAAGAGCAGCACACTAGAATGATTCTAGGAACACCTTAATTTCCATAAAGGCACTACATGAGGTGTGTGAATGCAAAGAAGTAAGAGACTTGCCTTTCTCCAGGTAGATTTAAATTAATATTTAAAGGTATGCAGTAATGTCAGTTTTTAATACTAAATTCTAGCTACTGTTCATGACACTTAATGTAAAAGTTAAATCTAAATTCTTGGCCAGAAAAGAGACTTCCACAAGGGTAAATGCATAAAGGCATGATGGAGAAATGTCATAAAATATGAATAATCCAGAATTTAATACAAGTAATTACAACATATAGAACTTTTTGAGTCCTTTGGAACTTCTGTTTAAACTTGAAATATTATGTTTGCTCGATCTAATGTCAGCTGAAATTATGATAGAAGCTTCCTTAAACTGCAACAAAACATTAAGTGATTAGAATCTTCAGCGTCATGGATTTTCTAGAGAAGTTCCAGTGAATTCATTGTTCTGTAAGTTTCAGGGCTTTTACTGGAAATAAAGTAAACACTAAACACTTTCAAAAACTGCTACCCAGAATTACCAGGTCAGCTCTTTGCTGGTGGATTTCACTTGCTAAAGATGAACAGGAAATATTGTTGTAAATAAGCTTCAGGCATGCTGAAAAAATATTGTACAAAAAGGTGTAAGTTCACCAGAAGTTTATGTAATGTGGTGAAGATTTCTGAGCTGTTTTTTTTACTAAATACAAACGTTTGCAAACCTTGCTGTTCAGTCCTTAACTAATACAGATAGTTCGCTATTCACAAGATGTACTATAAATACTCATTTGAATGTGGTGATGTATTAAAAATAAGCATGTTTCTTTAACTTTTGTGCTACTTGCAAATGAAATACATGGAATTAAATTTTCCTGGACAAACTACTTTCAAAGACACAGGTATTCAGGAAAGATTGCTAAGTTTCTGCAATGAAATAAAAAATGCATTATATACTGGATCCTTCATTATGCATTTCACACTTTAAGCAGACATGAGAATGCCATCAAGAAAAACAGCATTTGGAAAAATAAACATCATTTGACTTTGAATTAGTTATATATATTGCTGAAACAAAGTAAGAAACTGATTTGTCTTTCCAAGTTGCTTTGTAAATATAATTTTAAATACTACCTATAAAGTTAGTTTCATCCTTCCTGTTGATTACGTTTTCTGTAGGATGCTATTCAATTAATGTCTTGCTATGACCTTCCCTTATGCTACAGCTTCTGTTAGCTCTTCAATGATGTTCTTTATTTTGAACTTAAAAGCTAAGGTGACTTTCTGTTGAAAAATCAAAGAAATTATGTTTGTTTAAAATGTAGAGAGGGGAAAAGACTCAAATTGCACTATGTGGTGGGTTTACCTTGGCTGGGTGCCCGGTGCCCACCCCTAGTCCCTCTATCACTCCCCCTGCCCCCCACCAAAACCTCCGTCAGCAAGGCAAGCGGGGAGAGAGTAAGATGGAAAAGGAAAACCCGTGGGTTATGATAAGAAGCAGTTTAATAAACAGCAGAGAAAGCAAGGTCGCGCGCACACGAAGCAAAAGCAACAAAGCCGTTACTCTCTACTTCCCATCCGCAGGCGGTGTCGGGCCTGTCCCGGGAAGCAGGGC
The DNA here is from genome assembly GCA_013401335.1 of Brachypteracias leptosomus. Classification (NCBI taxonomy): domain Eukaryota; kingdom Metazoa; phylum Chordata; class Aves; order Coraciiformes; family Brachypteraciidae; genus Brachypteracias; species Brachypteracias leptosomus. The sequence goes on along the minus strand of VYZX01019864.1, from coordinate 37,734 downwards.
TCCAGTACGCGTACCGGTTGCTCGGAGGACAAATGTCTTCCCAGAATCCCCCCCGTCCTCCTCCCTTTATAGTTGAGCTGACGTCATATGGTATGGAATATCCTATTGGTCAGCTCAGGTCGGCTGTCCGGGTTGTATCCCCTCCCAAATCTTGCCCCCCCACACACACACCCCGTCAAAACAAGGCTGTGTGTTATCAACACCTTCTGGCTTCCAGTACTGCAGCATGAAGGCTGTATGGGGAAAATCAGCTCAGACAGACCCACTACACACTATAAATTTAGGAGGTAGGTAGTAATAGTAACAAAAACAGTACAGCTGTTCATATCTCCCTTTCAAATATGTTGTTATTTCCCTCTTTTTGAGTTCAAATCATTAAGATCCACTAGACGAGACAGGGCAAGAAGGAATTTTGATTAAAACTCAGGAGCATCCCTTAAAGGTATACCTGTATGACTATGTATTTGAACTGGCAAAAAGTAAATGATTGACACTCTGCATAAATACTTTGAAACCCAAGATTTTGACTTGTCATTTGTTAGAAATGCTATTATAATAAGTGACATCCAAAGCTAGCTCATATACCATCCAAACAGGGCAATCTTTTAACCCTACAAATTCTAACTGTGGTGAATTTTAATATGAAATATCTGAAGAAAGAATCAGAAAACCATGAGAAACTGATAATTCTTAATGCTGTGGCTGAGAAAGATGGGACTAGGAGTATTTTATTCCCAAACTTAAGAACATCAAAACTGTCAGCACTTGTAAGCAAAAAAGGTATCAATTTTTAAAGTGACATATGAAACTAGGCTAAGAAAACTGGAACAGTACAAGCCAATGAAAATTATGAACACTAACCTTTCCTTTATGAATATAAAGAACGAATACATAAACATACATAGAAACTGACGTAAGGGTTTGAAATTAGGGAGGGTTTATGTTATTAAAAAATGGCATGTCAGGTTTTTTTCTCAATAGAGATTGATCCAAAGAATACTGCTCAAGAATGCACTTATTGACAGAATGATTCTTTTCCTTGTCCAGAAAAACTTTATGTGTTTTATAGCTAGAGTTATGCTACCAACCCTGCAAAGTGTGAATACAGTGCACATTCTCATTTAAAACATCAGAAGATAACTTATTTAAAAGAAAAAGCAAGGAATTGTCCTTACTTGTTTATCTGACAGAGCTTATAACTATTTAGTTGAACACTGTCAGTGACAGAAATATGCATCTATCAATGTATTTGTATTGTTATTTGTTTGTATAAGTGTTTTCTAGATAGTCCAGAAGGAATATTAATTGTCACAAGGAATTTGTGGCCAAAGACCAAACAAATATGTAAAAAGTGAACAAGAAAGTCGCCTTCCACACATCAATTCACTTTACTGTAAGCAGCACAGTTGAGAACATAATGTCCCCAATCAGATTAAAATTCCTTCTAGACAGGTGTCCTATCTTCAGTAATGGGCAATCTTGAAAGCTTAGGCAAAAGCATAAAACAGGGACAACTACAGGGCAAGTATACAGTATCTCTCAGTGATCTATAATCTCAATAATGCTGTAAGTCAGAGATACCATCATGCTCAAGTAGCATTAAAAGTATCATCTGATGGATGAGGCACAAGAAAGACAACAGTGCAAGTGAGTCCTGGATTTGGCTCAGCATCCAGTACTTTTTGGCTTAAGTCTTTTGAAAGTGCCCTCTGATTTTAAATGCTTACTTCAAAGGCTGCCAAGTATAGAAGTACTCCACATTAGTCAACACTAAAAAAATCCACTTCCTCATACTTTTCTCATCTGAAGAAAGGGGGATAACAGTCTTAAATTCAGTGTTTATTCTGGGAAGTAGGAAGATATAATTGAACTTTATGAAAATATGACATTTAAATTCAGCTAAAGAGCTATCAATATAATAAAATGGCCATAGTTCATTACAGCTTGAGTTAATTATGTTAATTTAATTCAAATGTAGCCTGTTCTGATGAGAAATGCTTGGATGTGAAACTTTATGGGACTCTGTGTAGTCACTTAAAATGATCATTACAGCTATGACCTAACCCCCCTGAAGGCAGTGGATTCCTTCAATAATTTAAATATACTTAGGGTCAGGCCCTGCTTGGAGACCCATGAAGTGTATTTTAGCTTCTGCAGTATATAAAAAGAGTTTTCCTGCCTCTACGGTATGATCATCAAGACACAGACTTCTGGTAACACTTTAACAGATGTATGCTAAACTAATGTTCCAGTATTTCTTTTAACTACCTATATAGAAGGATTAAAAATATATCTAAATGTTTTTCACAGTGGAATAACATTAACAGCAGCTCTCCAATCTTAAAACTTAGTCTGTCTTCTATGTATCTTCAAGTTAGTCATCAGATTGCAATTAGTGGATTACTCTATTGTGTCCATAGTTGATGTTAATTTATGCTGCATCAGAGGCCATAAAAATGTGTCACTAATGTTTAATTGGAAGGGAAGGATAGATAGATGGTGATACTAAAGAATTAGAGTGCCATTAACCAAACAGACCTTTAGGAGTAATAAAGACCATCTGCCACATCAGCAAGCACACTCCAGAGACAGAATTTCACAGTACCTTAAGAACCAATAACAAATAAAACCTACTATACTTGTGATGGATGCAAGATGAGCAAGTTTTGCTCTTCCCAGCTATTCACATCAGAATATCAGGAGTACAAGTCTTCAGCAGATAGTTTGGTAGAAATGCTGACTACTATTTTTATAATCATTTTCCTAGTAGAAAAGTATTTTTATAGAACAAAGGTGACATCTTACTACCCAGTTCAGTCTCAAGTATATATTTTTATAGGTTGTTAATTAAAAAGTTCAGAAATCTTTCAAAAATATATATATCAAAGGAATTTCCTTTTTGTATGAATGTCCCAGATTTGCTGTATTCCTGGGCTTAAACAAAAACTCCAGGTTTGTTGATTTCTTCAAGTTGCAGCAATGCTATTTCTAATCTTACATATTTACAGCTGAGGCTCTCCTTTTATAGCAGCATCAATTCCTCACACAGCAACTCCAAATAACTAACTAGATTTATGAGTTAACCAATGTATTTATATAAATGTAGAGAGCCAACTGTCTATAGTCTGACAAATCATAAAGAGAACTGTGGCATGCTCCTATATTACAATAAAAAAGAAATCTATCAAATAGTAAATTGTAATGGTTGCTGACATCTCTAACTTAAAAGAAACAGTAACATACTGCCTTGATCTTACCAATCATTTGTTCTCCATACCAACAAAGTGAAATTATATACCAATCTAAGAAGTTCAGCAGAGTTTGTATATCAAAATACTGCAATCAAATCTCCTATACACATACACCATCTTTCAGAAAATATCCTTTTGGAAATTGCTTATTTTTAGCAAAATAGGATGTAGTCTAAGGGACTAGAAGTTGTTTACCAGTTGAAAGAAATCTTTCAACAAACATAAGTGACATAAATGCCATTCAAAGGAAAGAAATTATGGAGAGGGCGAAGAAAGAGAAGATGAAGGAGGAGGATGAGGAGAAGGAGGAGGAAGAGAAGGAGAAGGAGAAGGAGAAGGAGAAGGAGAAGGAGAAGGAGAAAGAAGGAGGAGAAGGAGAAGGAGAAGGAGAAGGAGAAAGAAGGAGGAGAAGGAGAAGGAGAAGGAGAAGAAGGAGAAGGAGAAGGAGAAGGAGAAGGAGAAGGAGAAGGAGAAGGAGAAGGAGAAGGAGAAGGAGAAGGAGAAGGAGAAGGAGAAGGAGAAGGAGAAGGAGAAGAGAAAAAGGGAGAAGAAGGAGAAGGAGAAGGAGAAGGAGAAGGAGAAGGAGAAGGAGAAGGAGAAGGAGAAGGAGAAGGAGAAGGAGAAGGAGAAGGAGAAGGAGAAGGAGAAGGAGAAGGAGAAGGAGAAGGAGAAGGAGAAGGAGAAGAAGAGTCATGCCCAGGCTCTGTTTTGTTTGAGGACAGCCCTTCACTCTGGTTTGGGGGTCTTTTAAGTTCTAAACCCAACAATTTTTATTTTAGGTTAAAGCGATAAAAGCATTTCACTCTTCCCCTCTCTAAAGTTATTTGATAAACAACAAAAATGAGAATACAATATTATTTTCAGAAGCCAAACTAAATTTCAAGGAGTTTCTGTTAAAATAAGATTGTACTTTCATTTAGATCGACCACAATGCTTTAAAATCTCCATGTAGGTAAAATATTCTCAACTGAAATTGTGCCATTTGAGCACATGTTGGAAAAATCATTCTTTTCACAACAGATCATAATAAAGAGCAAAATAAGATCTTTTTTACATGTAGAAGGCATAAAAATGTTTGTGTGCTTTGAATCTTGTCTCTTTTTTTGTAAAAAAATCGATAGTTTGGTGTAAAGATATTAAGCATTCTCATCACCTTTTTCTCTTATGTTTATATATGAATTTCTGTGTAAAGGGCCAGTATTTAAACACAAGTCTTAGTCATGCTGTCAAAAAAATTCTAAAGAAGTTGAGTGAGATTATATTTTTATTTTCTTTTTATAGTTAAAATAATTTATTTGCTTTTCAGCATTTAATCCAAAAAACTGAAAACATACTGTATTTCTTTCCTGTTTTCAGAACTCACACTCAAGCAGCTTTACGAAGGCAAGCTTGAGGTTTCTGTCAAGCTAAGGTGAAGTATGCATAACTGTATTCCTTATTGGAGAGAGCACTAAATTTAACATAAAACCTGTCAATGGTTTTCATTCTGTAACTGGGGGATTGTTGATGACTGGTAAAATGACGAATCTCTCACCTCTGTGTTTTTGTATATACTATTCTGTCAATCTGAGATTTTTTTCCTGGAATGACTGCACAGACCAATGTTACATCACATATGCAGTAAGACTAATGTCTTAGCCCTGTAGGATGTGCACATTAGGTCTGATATATGATGCAATAAATCTATCATTTTTTTAATTTGCCAAAGTTGGTATGTTTGGTTTAAGCAGACTTTTCATAGTCTGATTTAGGTCTAAGTTTTCCTGAGGTTGCTGTTTTCCCAGAGATGATGAGGAAGAGGGGAACTTAATTTGCCAGTGTAGAGTATAATACTCTGGGGTGACTCAACTGCCTAAAAAGAACTGCTATGGCCACAGAATTGATTCTTTTTTCTTGTCAACAGTATAGCATGATCAGTGTATGGAGGCCATTTAAAAGACAATTTGGGATTAGATATGGCATATCTATATAGATATGGATTCGGTTTCAACTTGAAAAAATGATTAACAGTATTCATCTCAGCTAAACTTGTCTTCTTAAAAGTTGGGCAGGAAACCCAAGTTAATTTTCAAGAGACAGGTGCCTTCATGGGACAATTAGTCATGCCATCATTTAGATTGGGTATGCAGCACTCTTGGAAATGATATTCTTCATCCGTTGTCTATGGAACAATTTTGGATGGCTAGCTTACCACTACCTACCTAATTTAATATAGCAGGGAATTGTTCTTTCCTTTTAAAATATATATCTAAATAGGGTATGTATTTTCTCTGCCTTGTTTCCAGGCAGAAAATGATAAAATGTTCAAGTGCCCTAGGCGAGTTTTTTGGGTTTGCTTTGGCTTTTGATCCTGGTTTAAAATCAGCAGGAGCATAAACCTAAATCCTACCTGTATGGGTATATTTACAAGCTCTATACATGAGTGACTTCTTTGTTCTAATACTTCTGCAGCCTTTTGAATGACAAAGCAAACACTGACAAATTAAAGAAACATGAGGTTAAATATTGGTCTGCATCAGGGATGAGCTGGCACCAAAACACTCTAATAACTAATTCTCACCAAACACCGAAACACTGTCTTCCCATAGGAAGAATATCAGAACATGTATAGCTGTCATAAAGTCTCTTTCATCGTGCCCAGTCCCTACAAAGCAGAGATGGAGAAACTCCAAAACTGTCCATAAGCACAGTGTTTACAATCACCATAATTTAAGTCATACATAGCCAGATGCTGTGTATGTGCAGAGAGCTTGGATTCTACAACTGGGTAAATTTGAAAGAAACAGCTACTGTATGAACTCCTGGATTTTAAATGAACACTTTATCTACTCTTGCAAAATATATTTTGTTTTCATTTAATTAATTACATAAGTGGACTTAACTGAGAAGTATCTTAGTCCAGTGTGTGTCGTGCTATCTTCAATAAAAGTAAAATGAATACTTTTTCCTTGAGATGCTGAAGTAATAAAAAGATAGCACATATTCCAGTCAAATAATTTAAGTCTTTTAGGTCTTTTCTTGTCTCCCATGAATTCTCTGTAACTTTATCAAATGAAAGAACAGAGGGAAAAAATAACTCAGAGGAAAAGAAGAAAAGAATCATTGCTTACCAGGTTAGCAATTATAAAGTAACGGAAGAAAAAGAGTATCAGATAAATTTTGTTATTGCTAACAATTGCAGAAGTCTCTGGGGAAAGGATTTTAATGCCATCCCTCCAAGAGAAAGAAAGCCTGAGCCAGCAGGTTGGTATTATAATACTTTTTAAGGTTTCCCTAGGGATACTAAAGAAGAGAAAAATAGATATAATGGTGGTGGTGGTAGTGAGGAATGCCTAGACTTTGATCCAAAGCAAATTCCAGTCCAAGTTAATTAGATAAACTGTCTCAGATATTTTCACCATGGAAACTTCTTGAAAGTGCAAGATTAAAATGTTGAACAATACATGACACAAAAAATTGTTGCCTCATCAGGAGCTTTAGGAAAAACCCTGTGTTTCCAGAAGATGAGCCTCTCCTGTGACTCTGGGGGTTAAAGGAGGAAGGAAACACTATGAGCCATTTTTTAGGAGTGTACAATGTGCTTTCTGGTATGTGCTGGCCAGTACTGTGTGATACGTTTGCAAAAAGTATGCAACATTTAGGGCCAAAGGAAAACTATGCAAATTGCTCCTTAATACATGGTAAATATATTACAAAATACTGAAGTATTAATGAAATGTCTGTTTCCTTCATTCAAGCAAAAATACTAAGACTATTGCCAGCAATATTTTTATGGTAGACAAACAACTGTATTACCTCAAAGGAGAACATCAAATTACTTAATCCTCAAAGACTGTTTCTCTTCCTTGTTTTTAAAAAGACCTCTATATAAAAGCAACATATTCATATTTAATAATTATTGAAGTGCAACATTTTTCAAATGGGGAGGCCAGAGGTTAGGCATGTCTGGGAATTTAACTCCTCAATTTTAAATATTCAGCACACAAGATGTCAAGGACATCAATAATCCAGCAGTAAAGGCATTAACAATTAGAATTTTACAGCTCTGGAGTACACAGACATTAAATCAAAAGATGGTCTTTCAAATATATGGGATAAGAAAAAGAAATAAAAGTCTGCAAGGAAGGAAGAAAACCTGTGAAATTTAGCTATCCAGTTGAATTTTAAAGATGTAGAAAGAATTAAATTAACTGAAAGGCTTTATGGGATCTTAGAGGATTATTTAGGTGCTTGCTGCCTGATGGTAACATTGGCTATGACACTGGATCATTATGGATATATCGATGCAATAATATCACAAGATTGTCTGATAAATGCTGCAGAAATACTGTTTATGCTATTGGATGCAGTGCAAGCAGCTTTTTGGTTAGCTGGGAATTAAAGTGAGCCCCACAGTATACAGGATCTTGAGGAGTGTAAGATAAAGAAAATTAAAGAACCTAATTTAAGTTCAAAGAACATACAAGCACATCCATCCATAAACACAAGTAGGCATGTGGTCACGCTGAAAAGACTTAATGGAGGAAAGGTGGAGGAGTGAAAATAGGAGGCTACAGTTCAGTGAAGATCCTTAATTGATTAGTATGCCCACAGCAGTAAGATACAACTGGAAGAATCAATTAAATATTACAGATGACTTATGGCAAGCATAAAACTTAAATAATTAAGCATAGGTGAAAAAAAAAAAAAGTAAGTAAAAGAAGAACCAAGAAAATGAGATATACTAAAGGTCTTGGTTTTGTGTGTTGCACCTTCAAAGGTTTTCTTTCTCCACATGTTGCACTTCTTGTACACAATACTTCACTCCTTTGTGGAAATTAAAAGAGCACATTGAAATAACTGAATATTCGATATGATCATCATGTTTGAGTATGTCAGGAAGGGGTATACTGCTTTCTCTAGCTCAGTCTGGTCACCGGAGGAAGAAAAAACTTTCAAGTGAAACATGTTTTAACAAATTTACATAATAAGATTCTATATCACCCCCTCACACAGAAGCCATAAATTGCTTCAAGCTTGCTGTAAGTTATCCTAACATAGTTATATAGTAACCAATGACATTTTCGCTAGAAGTAACTTGTAGCAAGCTTTAATAAACTCTCATGAATCTCAAAAGGGACTCCCAGGCATTTCTAGCTGAGGTAGAGACTCAGTGGAGGTGGTAATCAAGCTGCTTAGAGACACTATACATACAAGGTAATTTCATCATGTTGCAAAAGTCTTCTTAGGACTTCTGAAAACCTATTTTAAAGAATATTGGTTTACAAAAATTGATGTGGGTAAGTTTGGGTTTCATAGAATCATAGAATAGTTTGGGTTGGAAGGGACTTCTGAAGTAAAACACACCAACACAAGAACATATATATATAGTTACACTGATTTCATTATAATACAATAGTTAAATAGTTTATCCTGAAAAATACATTTGCAGTACATGCAGCAAGTCTGTCCACTTTGTTTTACTGCATATTTATCACAGAGCATTTCAATTCCTCAGTGAAATTACAAGACCTTTCCTCTATCATGTTACAATAACTTACATTCATATCTGTGGTTTCTTTGTTGTTTGTTTGTTCATTTGCTTTTTTTATCCTAGGAAAATGAAGAGTACCTTAGAAGCCACCTTCAAATTTCAGTGGGCATTTACTTGTCTGAAAAGAATATTTGAAATTGTTTTTAATATCATCATATAACTGTTTAATCTTTAGCTACAGTCATTCTCTGTGTATCACCCATTTAAAAAGAAGGACACCACCAAAGAAGACAACATGAACACTCACACTAATCTCAATTTATGTGAAGTTTCACCTCATTTCCACCAATTCTAAATTAATTCTCCTTCAGGGGAAAATAATTTTCAAGTTTGTGAAAGAAACCCTTAAATTGCACACACATAGTTTCTCACAATGAAGGTCAAATGCACTACCTGAATATTGACCCACAATCTTTATGTAGAAACAGCTTTTTATGTAAATTCAACTGGCATTTTATAAAAATGATTATCTTATGCAAGATAAGTTTGAAATATTACCATTTTGCTTTGCTGGATTTGCTTAATGATAATTAAGCTGTTGTTTGAGAGTAGACAAAAGATGAATTACTCTTCATAATTTACTACTTAATCTCTTGTGTATACACACACATTCACCACACAAACACACACTCCGATCTATATGTTTTGATCATCTGAACCTCAAGGGAAAAAAATATCACTCTAAGGGTGATTAAACACTGAAACAAGCTGCCCAGAGAGGCTGATTGTAGGAGCTCTTTTCTCAGACGTAAACAAAACAAAACCAGAAAAGAATCTGATCAGCCAAGTCTAGTTGAACCTTCTTTGAATCAGAGGTGCATCTAGACAAATGCTGGAGGTACTTTCCAATCTCATAATTGGAATTCTGGAATTCCCTGATTCTGTAAATCATAAATCCTACTTAGCCTCATGACTTTTTCTGTATAGGAAGAAATTCCTATTTTAATAATTCATTCCTCTGAAATCCTCAAAAAACATTTAGGCCAAGAAAAAGGCAGATTTTCAGATGATCTTTCAGGTATGACTTTCTCCAAGTTCTGAAATAATACAACATGGAAAATCTGTGACTCTTTATGAGTGACAGTCATGCATTAGGTATGTATACTGCCCTTAGCAATGTCTTGTGAACACCTTCCTACTAATAAGAAATTCTACAACTGTCAATACATTACATTAGTCTATTTTAGATAGGTGTTAGGCATCTTTTGCAATCTGTCATTGGTATATTTATATGTCTCTCTACAACCACCTTCACTTTCATGACCCCAATGACTTTCTCCCTTTTACAAGACACAGTAAAAATCTCAAAAAATAACTAAAATAATACTTTTTCCTTACTTCACTCATAGCAGCACTACAAAGCAGCACAACAAAACAAAGGAAAGGATGACAGTACCTCCACAAACTTATCCCCCCCATCTCACTGTAAATACTAGGTAGGGGTTAGAAGGGACCTCTGGAGGTCATCTAGTTCAATCCCCCTGCTAAAGCAGGTTCGCCTAGAGCATGTTGCACAGGATCGTATCCAGGTGGATTTTGAAAGTCTCTGGAGAAGGAGACTCCACAACCTCTCCGGGCAGCTTCTTCCAGTGCTTTCTCACCCTTGTGGTAAAGAAGCTTCTCCTTATGTTCACATGGAACTTCCTGTGTTCTAGTTTGTGCTTGTTGCACCTTATCCTGTCACTGGACACCACTGAAAATAATAATCAATGATTATTATCCAAGTTTTTGAATCAAAATGATATTCAATAAATTCAGTTAATCCAGGCTTTTCTAGCTACTGAAGTAACTGTTGATCTAACTGTTTTCTGAGTTTTGTGGGAGACCTCAGATATTAAGGAGAAGAAGAAAACCATGAGGGAAGCAGATGTTAAGACCACTGGAGGATAAAGAACAGGTTATGGTATCCTAGGCTGCAATCCTGCTGTATTAGGCAAAGCGTTGCCAACAGGTAGAGGGAGTTATTTTTTAGATAACTTGCAGATTTTTACATGATTAAAATTATAGTAGTTGTGATTTTTCTTACCTTGATGTCAACTTCTACAAAAGGATGCCTGACATGGGTTTATAGGACAAATGATCAAATAATTGCAAGAAGGTTAAGAAAAGGTCCTCAACAAATGTGTTGAAGAATTTTCTTGATAAAGAAATGCAAAATAAACATTTTATCTCTTGGTTCGGGGAGATACCAGGACTTTAAGCTCTGAATCACAAAAAGCTTTAAGCAACATTTTACCAAATGCAAGTATGTTAATACTAACAGCATGGATATGTATCCTTGTCTTAGTGCTCTTAAATTACAAGCAGCTGAGAAGAAACACTGGAGCATCTGTCCCAGACTGCAGAAGAATGAAAATGGAAAGACCATGTTCAACAATGGACAAGTGTGAAGAAATTGCCACTGATTAAATCTGTCTATGGTAGCAAAACTCTACCTGTATCTCCAGAGTGACTATTGTTCCATGGTAGAAATGTTCATACTGCTGCTATGGAGAGAGAAGGAACAAAAACCACACAACTGAATGAATTACTGCAAGGTTCTGCAGGACAGATATTACAAAGTACTTAAGAAGGTAAATAGGAAATGGTTTCTACTGGAAACTAATGTTCATTGATCTAATCAATCTTACTATGTATCTATTAGCACCATTAAACCCTTAAAATGTATATGCACACATACAGACACACAGACACACACACGGTATTTCCAGTCACAAATTCTGCAGAAATTGGACCGGATTGTGAACTTACGGAAAAAAAAAAAACAAACCCTCAAATAAAAAGTGTCAAAATTGCTTCCCAGAATACCAACACACATATATGTAATTAATAGGACTATATACACACATACATGCTTAGAGAAATATGATTTGCCTCCTTGACAAGCCAGGAATGGAGTGAGGTACCTCTTTTCACCAAAGCAGCCTGAAGACCAGAAGGTGCTTACAAATTGGAGCACCAATAAACCAGGAAAGGTTAATCCACTGGACTCTTCCTGCAAAGCTACATGTTATAGACAGTCTGCAAGGGATCCTCTCACCTAACTAAGTGCATCAAAATAGAATAACTCCCCTGTAAAGACCTATCATTTCAGTCTGTTACCATAGCTACAGCTTTTGGTGCAACTCCAGACACACAAAAGTGCAAGCTGTGTTTCCAAGATATTGCGACTGTTACCAAAGACTATGTATGGGAAGAGGGAGCATAAATATCTCCTTCTACCAAAACCCAGCTTTTCTCTTCTCAACATTTACTAATGAAAGTGTGATATTATCCATGCTATCTCATTCTTTTTCTTTCTGTCTCTTTCTATCTATACATGCAAACATGTCAACAAGAAGGATGTAAATAAAGAGTGATACATATTTAGTTTCCATTTTCTTGTCTTCAAAGCTTTCCAGGAAAAAGTTCTCTATTACATTTCATTTTATTTTCAATCTTTTCCTCAGCTGGGTAGCTGGGATTTCTGCTTGTGTAATGAACAGTAATATAAATCCCACTTCATACTGATACACGTCCTATGGTAAAACTTCCCTATTTCCTGGTTTACTGGTGTGTTCAGACATCCTACTGTTAGGGTTGTCTTATTATGTACAGGAGGAAATGATCTCTCATTTGTTAGTACTGTAAAATGTGGTGATGTTCACTTCTTGGTTTATTTGAGCCACAGATACATTAATTTTAATATGCAAGGATTTACCTACTTTCCTATACTTGCATAAAAGTTAGTCAAAATACTACTACAGTCAGTAAAACCAAAAATAAACCTGCAATTTCCTAAAGAAATCTTCAAATATCACAGGCAATAGTGCTGAAGCCCCACTAATCCACACAATCCAGGCTAGTTACAATTTGATACTTTTGCAGGCTGGTGAATGTGGTGAAAATGTATACATTTTCCATGTAATATTGTGGAAGGTTGTTGGGATTTTTTTTTCTTTTGGAAATGAAACAAAACAAAACAAGTAATAATACAAACCAGACAACCATTGAAATATGTGTAATAAACAAATATTTATATTACAGTGACTGAAGAAGCATCAAAAAGCTGGTGTTATTTCAACTAGTGAATTTCTTCTAGTGTAAAGAAAGGGTTTTTCATTGATTTGGAAGACCTTTTAATCAATTCACATTAGTGCTGTAGACACTACCTTTCTAGTTTAGAAGTCTTAAATCATGAAGTCTACGCTTTCCTTTGTAGTTTTAGCTTTTTTAATTGCTTTTCAGAAGTACTTAGCATTCTGCATTTCTTGGAAAGGAATTGAGGAATCGAGGTAAAGAGGGTGTGCTTTAAACTAGAAAACACACTTAGGATATTTTCCCTCCATAATGGCCAGCAGCCTACTCTCCATAGTATTTTGTTGCAGAGAACCCCAACCAGCACATTTACCTTGAAGTTCAGGTTAGGTGTTGTTCATATCAACAGTATATATTTAACTTTTGTGTTCTAGTTGTCCATTGTAAATTAAATAGAACAATATATATTTTCTTCATAGGGGAGACTTGAAGATACCGATTTAAGATTATGAGATAACTAGGCCTTGCATTAAAAGAGCTGAAATAAGAAATTTAATCCATTATACTCCCTCTCCTCATCTTATCTATTCTGTTTTTCTTGTGAAGTCAACTTTCTTTTACTTCACACCCCACAGATGCCCTATGAGTGCTTCTAATTATTTTCTTCTCATGTTGAATTTGAGTGATAGTAATAATAGTAATAACTTCTTAAAACTCTCACTATATTTCCTCCTAAGTCAACCCAAGATGGCTAGCACACAGTTGTTATTAAAAGGGGATTTAGATGACAGAGCTTTGGAAACAAGCCTGGAGAACTTGAACTGGATGATATTTCCATGAGGAATTTGTTCAACATAGGCAAAAACAGAGCTCACGGGTGAAATATTACAGGCAATGTGTGTGGACTGAGCTGTGAGGCTGCCATAGTCATGATTCATTGCAGTTTTTAGGGTCTCATTCATAGAACTAAACACTGATCCCAGAGTTTACAGCTATACCCTCCAGATAAGCTCAGCTGGTCACCAGAAGTTCAATATGGGGTAATATTAAGAGGAAAGAAATATAAGTATGTCTTCTTCTGGGAGAATATTCCTTGTATATTCATTGAATGGTAATGTGTGTGTTTGGTGCATCCCAGGCTGAAGAAAGTACCAAAAAAATATCTTCTAAGTTCCAGAAAAAGATATTACAAATTAAATAGACAAACCATACAGTGCAGACCACAAACACACCATATATTTTCTCTTTTCTTTTTCTTTGCTATTTTAATACAATTGACTGAGAACACATGCTCTGACTACAGGAGAAAACAAATCCTCAAGTCCTGTAAGAGAGGACAACTTTTGCAAAGCTCCATGTGTCACTTCCAGTGACTAGTTCTCTGTTTTCTAAATAACTTAATTACTACTCCCAGGTCACAGCAGGAATATAATTCTTTTGCTTGCCTGAATTTAAAATCCTTCCCAGAAAGGCTCAAGGTTTAAGATAAAGATTGGGCAATATGAAACCTTTATTTTGTGTGTTGACCAACATTTTCTGTAATATTTTCTCTCAGCTAATATTGACAACTGTACAGTTTCAATCTACAAAAAAAATATGGTAAACTTAAACATTGAGAAAAAAACATTAAAAGTTTATTCTTCCCAGGGAGATATGCATTTCGTCAATCTGTTATCACTGCAATGTGAAAATGCCACCAAAAGGCCATTGCCTCAGGGCAAGAGACAATGAGCACAAACAGAAACACTCCATCTGAACACAAGAAAACACCCTTTTACTGTGAGGGTGACTGAACACTGGCATAAAGAGGTTGTGGAGTCTCCTTAGAGACATTCCTAACCCTGGAAATGGTCCTGAGCAGCCTCATCTAGGTGACCCTGCCTGAGCTGAAGGATTGGACTTGATGATTTCCAGAGGTGTCTTCCAACCTCAGCTGCAAATCTGTGAAAATGTTCAGAGATTGACTAACCGTGTCACTGTATTAATGTGTAGCTGGAAAAATTACTTCTGGAGAAATAAAAACCTGATATTCTCTTCTAATGACATCTTGTCATTATATTCTAATGACATTTTGTCTCTCTATACTTCCAAATCTATCTTTTGGACAGTTAAAGTCCCATTGTTTATAGCAAAGACAACATACAATATGCTTGTTTCAAACCCTTTGAGTAAAAGGAGCACACAGACAGAGGCCACGGCTCTTCCGACTAAAGTTTACTTGCTGAAATTCAGCAATTCAGTTGCTTACTTCCATGTCAACCTAGCTTTAAAGTTTAACATTGTCTGTCCTATCTCAGTGATTTAAAAATACAAGCATATTTCTCTTTTTCCTTCAAAGTAGTAAATCAAAATCTAAAACCCTGTAACAAACTGAATTTACAGCCAGCAAGAAGGTGTAGTCAGTCTCCACAGCCACAGCCAGGACCCGCTTGTACCCGTTGACGATGGAGTGGGGCACAGAGGCAATGGTTGGGTACCCAGTTGGCAGACAGACGCTGGCAACGTTATGAATCCCCTCCAGGAAGTGCTCTCCATCATCTTTGGTAAGTCGTGGGGAACAGGAGAGGTGCCTGGGGACTGGAGGAAAGCAAATGTCACTCCAATCTTCAGAAAGGGCAAGTAGGAGGACCCAGGTAACTATAGGTCAGTCAGCCTCACCTCCAGCCCCGGGAAAGTGATGGAACAACTTGTCCTGGGCACTGTCTCTAGGCATATCAAGGACAAGAGGGTCATTAGGGA